>JABUQX010109910.1:7500-12500 GCA_015478945.1 Trachelipus rathkii | reverse complement strand
GGAAGATCTATATGATATTTTCCATCTTTGAACTCTATACTACCTTTGAATTTTTCAATCTGTTTCAAATCATCTTCAGATTTATTATTATGCATACCTTCAATACCTAAGGACTCCAATTTGAGCATGTTTTCTAATCCTTGCTCTACCTCTGAATTAGTTAGAATGTGGCTTAAAGGACTAAAATAAGAATGTACAGGGTTTAAGACTGCATTAACCAAAGTATGGTTAACCTGCAAGTGATTTTGATTTTGAACAATTGAGTGGATTTGAAACTCTTATTTGATTATTGTATATAAAATTAGTAATATTTCCAAATGGAATAATAGAACCATCTCTTAACTTAAAAGCAGATCCACTCATACATTTAATCAATTCTAGTTGAGGGAAATACTCTATTAAATCAATGCCTATCAGGGCATCCAAATCAAAAAATGAGTTATTAGACTCTTTATAGCCAGAATCAGCTAATTTGTAAGATTTATTTCTTAAATTAATTAGAGCCTGATCTACGAACTTAATCTCATAACTTAATTGAAGATCCTCATCAACCAAAAGAGGAAGGGTGAAACAAGACTGGTCCATATATACATCAAGAACAGTCTCTTTCAAACTGCAGGTGGTAACACCTAAATAGGTTTTTATATCGTATTGAGTGCTTTGATGATTCTCTACAGATATATTGAGTTTGTCAAGCACTCTTTTAGAAAGGTAGGACCTCTGTGAGCCACAGTCGACTAGGCATCGAACTGAAGCCGAAACTTTACCTCTACCAACCCTTATAGTAATTGATGGTAACAAATATAAATTGTTGGTACTTTGGCTATAGCTAAGACATACATTTGTGAGAGTGGAACTTTTCCTTTGCTTACAAAGAGCAGTAATATGACTTCTTTTATTGCAAACTTGGCAACTGAAAGAAAGTTGCTCCTCAAGTCCAGGACACTGATCTGCAGCATGTTTAGTACTTGAACATTTGCTGCATAGATTTATTTCAATACATCTTTTGATTCTTAAATCATAGGTTTGATAAACATTGCAATTGGTCATCACATGACCTTGGGAAGAACAAAACTTACATGATTTTGAATAACTTTTGATTTTAGAAGTGGAAGAATCAATACTAGGAGAAGCTTCATTTCCACCAACTTCATTAGTATGAGTTTTGAAATTCTGCAAAGCAGAATTGGAGTCAGACCTATTATTAGATTTTAAGGACTCATTTGTCCTTTGATTTTCATTATTTTTAAATTGATAATTAGGCTTATCCGAAGTAATTATTTTTTTAAATTTCGAATAAGTATTATGGGGAGGAACTTGATTGAAATTTTGACCTTTATTATGATTTGACGTTTTAACAATATTTTTGATAACTTCATTATAGCTATTGAATATTTGATTTAAATCAGGGTAATTGGTATTCAACTTGCGAGTAATTTCCTTTACTACCACATTAGGTAATTTTGATAAAACTATGTGGCTAAGTACTACTAATCCTGTAGCCTCCTCAAGATATTTGAGGTTATAACTCTCAAGTTCATATATTAATGTTCTGATATCATTTAAATAAACCCTTGTCGCATTATACGTTGGGTCAAATACTGGTTTTAAATAAATTATTTTTTTAATGATTTCATCAATGAGAAAATTTTCGTCTAAAAATTCTTTATCTAGAAGTTCAAGAGCCTTATTATAATTATTGTCACTAATAGAAAGATTCTGAATCAAAGAGTATGCATATCCCTTTTATTTATTTTTTAAGCAGTGAAGACCGAATTATGGGAGGAGAAGACCTGATTATGGGAGGAGAAGACCGGATTATGGGAGGAGAAGACCGGATTATGGGAGGAGAAGACCGGATTATGGGAGGAGAAGACTGAATTATGGGAGGAGAAGACCGGGGGCTTTATAAGCTGGACTTGAAACGTTCTTTTTTGGGAACGTGGATGGCTTAGTGGATAGAGCGCCCGGTTACTGTTAACTCAGCGACGCAGAGTCCAGTGTTCGAATCCCGCTGATGGAGAGTAAAATCTCCTTTGACTCATTCATTATGGGGGCTGGCCTTTGAGTACTCATCAATTATGGGAGGAGAAGACCGGGGGCTTTATAAGCTGGACTTAAACGTTCTTTTTTGGGAACGTGGATGGCCTAGTGGATAGAGCACCCGGTTACTGCTAACTCAGCGACGCGGAATCCAGTGTTCGAATCCCGCTGATGGAGAGTAAAATCTCCTTTGACTCATTCATTATGAGGAAAACACTGAAAGGGAATGGTTAGGCAATGATGCATTGCTTCTCTAACTCTCATACCTAATTTTGAATTAAATACACTAGGATTAAGTAAACTTAGGACAAAAACACGAATAGTCTAGTCTCGATAGACCCATGTGGCTTCTACCGTCTCTAATATTTTCATATGTTCAAATAAACCTTAATTTTAAATTAATTTTGTACTAATACACAAAATATCATAACTGCTATGAGCCTCAGAGTTGGCTAGATTATAATTTGCAATATTGATAGGCACGAGTTATCAAGAACTTGCAACAAACCCGTTCGTTGAGACCAATATAGAATACACAATTGACGAAAATTTAATCTAAATCAGATTAAATTAATGAACAAAATCTTTGAAAGAAATAATGACTAAAAAAATTAATATATAAATAAAGCAATTGTGCATCTATATAAGTCTTACCTTGAGTTTGTTGTATTTTCAAAGATTTTGCTCTTTGAGAAGTTTTGTAGCCCTAAGATAACTCAGCCTTGTGGGTTTAGTAAATTAGTAATAAAACTAAAAATTAATATATAAGTACAATTGTATAACTACATAAGTCTTACCTTGAGTTTGTTGGTTATTCAAAGACTTTTTTGGTCCTTGAGGAAGTTCTAGTAGCTTTTAAGATAACTCAGCCTTGTGGCTTTATTAAAATATAACTAACTAACTTATTAGGTGAGAAGGTAAAGAGAATAGAGGTAGGTTGATAAAGGTTGAGAAAGGAAAAATTACAATTTACTTCTAAACACTTTACATTTTTGATTATTAAAATTTTGATTTCACAAGCACGACTAATTAGGACTGCTATTGAATTAGAAGTTGGTCTCTCATTGTTTTAGGGTGTTTAGTGAATTCTGTCAATTATACCCAATATTGGCAAAGTACAAAATCCACTCAATTGCATATATGACTTTTTATATCTTATAATAACTAAAAAATGATATATAAGTACAATTGTGTATCTACATTAGCCTTACCTGAATTTGTTGTTTTCAAAGAATTTTTGCTCTTTGAATAAGATCTTGATAGCCCTTAGATAACTCAGCCTTGTGGCTTTTGTAACCTAGCACTTAAAAATCTTAGTTAGGGTAAATTGATAAGTGAGTTGAAGGTAAATAGAATAGAGATAGGTTGATAGTAAAAATATTTGAAAAGAAATGAAGAAATAAGACAATTTACCTCTATACCCTTTTACATTTTTTATTATTAAATTTTTGATTTCACAACACAACAAATTAGTACCGCTATTGAATCTCAAGTGAGTCCACAGTTGTGGTAAGACCTTATTGTAATTTTTTAGTGAAATTTAGTGAAAATGAATATCACATGTAGACAAAAATATAAATTCCGCTAAATAATAAATAAAAGATACTGTATATAGCTAATAGTTTTTGAATTCTGTCAATTATACCCAATATTGGCAAAGTACAAAATCCACTAAATTGCATATATGACTTTTTTATATCTTACATCTAAATACGGTACTAAAAATAAAATAAAATAGAAGAGACATAAGCGAAAGTATATAATATTTTTTATATCTTAAAATAAAACCAAAATAGAAGAGATACATATGTGGAAGCATATAATAGTTTTTATATTAGAACCAGGGATGGCACGAAAAAAATCAAATTAAAAAAATCAACTGATTTTTTAACTTGATTTTTTATAAATAATCATGATTTTTGATTTGATTGATTCTTGATTTATTTTATTTGTATTTTATTATTATTTTTTTTTTTGTATATTTATTTAATTTTAATAGAAATAAAAAAATAATAAAATTTTATATATTGTGAAGTTTTTAATATATTTTTCAATTTTCAACAAACTATTAGCATACAACGTAAGTCTGTAACATTCTTTAGTGTTGCTGTTTCATTTTCCATTGTAAGATTTTGAACCCAGAGCTAGGGCCTAGGGTTAAAAATTGAAAATTAATGCCAGATGCAGACTAATTATATATATTGTTTTTGTATAATGTCGTATAATAGATATGTTAGGCCAGTATTTGAATATTGTCTACAATTTTAGCACATTTATTAGAAAAGACATAGATATGCTGGAGAGGGCGCAACGTAAAGCAACGAGGAGGTAGATTTTGGCTTTGAGGATAAGAATAGGCGTGAAGTTGTCTAGTTAGGTCCATGCGGCTTCTTAAGTATTATTCTTATTTATTATTTATCATGGGTTGACTGGGACATTCCAACCAATACGGCTTCTTAATTATTAATTTTTATTGGTTGACTGGGACAGTCTAAAAAGGACCATGCGGCTTCTTAAGTATTATTCTTATTTATTATGAGTTGACTGGGACATTCTAGAGGCGTCAATGCGGTTTCTTAATTATTATTTTTAATTGTTAATTATATATATTATTATTGGTTGACTGGGACAGTCTAGATAGGCCTATGTTGCTTGTTAAGTATTATTAATATTTATTATTTATTATGGGTTGACTGGGACATTCTAGATCGAGGGGCAATACGGCTTTAATTATTAATTTTATTGGTTGACTGGGACAGTCTAAATAGAACCATGCGGCTTCTCTTAAGTATTATTCTTATTTATTATGGGTTGTCTGGGACATTCTAGAGGTTAATGCAGCTTCTTGGTATTATTCAGAATAATAATTAAGCTGCATCTTCCTCTAAAATGCGGTATAACATAATAAACAAACCTAAGCTTCACGGTCTAACTGGGTGTCCCAGTCAATAATAAAA
>JABUQX010109910.1:0-2500 GCA_015478945.1 Trachelipus rathkii | reverse complement strand
AAATATTTGTTGTTTACTTCAATAATCGAATCGTTAAACGTTGTGTAAAAAAAATCATTGTAAATTAGTTTATAGTTTTTATACAATGGTTATGTAAATCATTGTCACCTTAGCAATATAATTATCCAATTTCTAATTGTTCTTGCAATTTTATTGCTTCTCTTTGCATAAATAAATTGTTGATTAGTCTTCCAATTGAGGTATCAATTGAATTCATGTGCTCGCCTCTAATATCAATATACAGAGTGGTTTGACAGGTATCTCTTTATGGTATCTAATTGAGAATTCCAACACATATCTTTTTGTAGCTCTGGAATCAGACTCCCTTTCTCCATTAACCATCCTTAAGTTAAAGCAAATATTACTTTATTTTGTATGTATATTGTGTAAAAGCATTAAATAAAAAGTAACAAATTAGATTTTGTATGTGTAGTAAGAAAAGCAAAGGGAAATTAGTTACTACAAGCTCTTATTTATAATTTTTTTTTATGTAAATATTGATTAAGGTAATAGTCTAGCTAAGGTGAATAAACATGCTGAGTAGCCACATATTGACTATTTCCCCCAAAAATTTATTGAAAGGTGAAAAGGAAATCTTGGGATATCCCCTTTGTAATGGATGTTATAAATAAAAATTATATTAAGCAGTCTGAAACATGAACTTCTTGCATCACTAATAACACTGGCCAACAAAAAAAATTTTTTTTTTTTGCTGCCAAAGATATTTTATCGAATTTATAGTATATCGGGTGTGCTGATTTCAGAAATGGACAATTAGTTTTCCAAGATTGGCTCTAGTTCTTGAGATACAGGGTGTTCCAGATTTACTCTTATACAAATATCTTTTTTAATGCATATTTTACAGTAATATCGGTTTATTTCTTTTTAAGGGGCTTACCTTTATATATACTTTATTTTTTATTATTTTCAGAACACTATGAGTACTTCACGAAGAGCCTTGTCTTGATAACACCAATGTATTCTTGACTACATCTGTGGGTGAATATTCCACGGAGAACCAAAGAAGAAATTACTAACTTTGTTTGTGAAGCAAGCATGTCTGGCATACTTTGGAATGAAACTCGGAGACCAAGATAAGTCTTGGGCCTCCCCATATGGTCTGTAAACGATGTGTCGCACAAATCTACGTCAGTGAAAATGGACGAAGAAAATTTAAATTGGTGTGCCTATCGGTATGGCGGAGCAAAGAGCACCACGGACTGTTATTTCGTTTGGGTTATGGCAAGTATCAATCGTTACAGACTAATTTGAGTATCCGGATTTGGAATCAGCAAGGCACCTAGGGTTGGGAAAAAGTTTTTTTCATGTTTTTTTATTTTTCAGTTTTTTCGTCATTTTCATAAATGTATTTTAAAAATTATATTTATTGTAATATATTTCACTTGAGTATTTTTCCTTATTTTCAATATAAGGATACTTGAAATGAAACCAATTATTCCATTATGATTTATCAAATAGTCAGAACTACATTTCTCTTATATTTTACAATGGTTTTCGTTTACAATTTACAGTAGTTTAGCGCAGACTGCTTTTGTTAGGCTTTACTTACTATTTAACTATGATTTTACATTTGTATAATTTCCTAATTAATTTTATTATTTTCTTTTAAATATTAATGTATAATTATATTTATATAGAATGAGTACTGAATGACAAAACTCAAGTGACTTAAGGGATAAAAAATGGAAATAATTAAAAATAATTGGATTTAATTCAAATACACAAATTGTAAATGAAGGAGGATGAGTGAACGAGACTAAATTAAATATTTGGCATTGGAATATCAACTTTTGATTCATACTCACTTAGTCCCCACTCCCAGAACCCCAGTCACTACTGAGTTCTGATACTGGATGTGGATACTGTCAAGGCTCTTATCATGCTCATCAGCGTGATGAGCAATTTAATTTTGATTATCTAATAATAAGTCTGATTATCTTCAGTCGTGTGGGTTATGATGTGAGAATGACAGTGAGTGAAGAGCAGGGACAGTAAACAGGACTCTTAAGCTTAGTTGCCTTAGCATAATCATCTCTTTTTTGGAAATTTTTCAAAATTTCCTAGTTCTACATGAGCAATAATACTAGTTTTGCACGTCTACACACAAAAAGTTTATATTTATGCGGGAGCCCTTTGCATCTTTTATTTCTTAAAAAGTTACATTCACCACGGACTTTTTGCAAAGTGTCATTATCTAAATTCTGATTACAAATAATTATGATAAAAATGTTTGAAAGCTGAAAAACAAGAGTAGAAGAATTAATGAAGACCACAACAAAAATAATTACGAATATCCAAAATTGCAGAATATAAATAAAATATGGAAAACCCACAAAAATTTTGAAAACAAACTCAGGGGCTTCTGTTGGAAATTGGAACCACAAAAATGTCCAAATTAGAGCATATTTGCTAAAATTCTTAAATATTGTTCAACATGTAACTCACAACTTATTGAAAACGAAAACAACAAATCTCTTCC
>JABUQX010109909.1:52500-62305 GCA_015478945.1 Trachelipus rathkii | reverse complement strand
GAATTGGACCGAAGCGAATTTCCCGCCGCACCGCACCGCACCGCAACCGCACCACACCACACCACACCGAACACCACACCACCACAATCACCGAAAACGCACCGCACCGCACCGCACCAACACCCACCGCACCGACCGCACCGCACCGCATATCTCAACCAGCCCTAGTTTAAATTTATACAGATCATTTACTAGCAATCACACTGTTACTTTGCTTTTTAAAACGGACGAAAAAAAAAAACTATTCTATTTATATAGATCATATTTTAGAATTTACTTTTGAAATGACCTAATGATATTATATATAATAATATATAGTATATATATTATATAATATAATAATAATATATTATATATTATATTATATAATATATATATATATATTTTTATATGTATATATACATATATATATAATATATATATATATATATATATATATATATATATATATAGAGAGAGAGAGAGAGAGAGAACAAAATAATAGCTTGAATCGCTATGGATAATTATAATAAATATGCCTATAGAGAAATTAGATTCAGGAAATTTCAGCAGAAGAAATTTTTTCTAAATATTATTAATTAATAAATTACATTACATGAGCTTTCGGTCGAATCGTGACCTTCTTTCAGATGTGTGATATAAAACTAATATAAATAAATAAATTAATCAAAATAGTACAAGAAAGTTTTGTTTCATAGTTTTTAAAAAATGAGAGTTAATATTGTTGTTTAAAATAGATCTAATTATGTATTCGTTGCTGTATGTTAAATTATTGGTGTTGGCAGGCCCGTAGCCAGGAATTTTTTTCGGGGGGGGCTGCGACTTTCGCAAGTGGTTACATTTCAAATGAAGTTAAATTATTATTATTATTATTATTATTATTATTATATATTATAATATATATATATATATATATATTATATATATATATATATATATTATATATATATATATTATATAATATTTATATAATATATATATATATATATATATATATATATTATATATATATATATATATATATATATAATATATATTAATATTTCTTTCTCACCATCCTCCTATAGGCGTACGCACCTGTCAGTTGTCCTGCACGAAGCTCCTCCATCGCCGTCGATCATCGTAAACTCTTTCCACCTCCACCTCCTCCATAGTCATCCCTTTCGTCTCCACCGCTCTCTCAACACCATCTCTCCACCTCATCCTCGGCCTCCCCACTCCTCTCCTTCCCTCCGGCTGCCACTCATAATACCTTTTCGCTTCCATCCTCTTCACATGCCCGAACCATCTCAACTGTCCTCTATCCACCAGTTCCAATATACTCTCCACTCCCAACACCGCCCTCACGTCATCATTCCTCCTTCTATCCAATCTTGTCACCCCCAATATCAATCTTAATACTTTCATTTCGCATGCCTGTACTTTACTTTTAGCCTTTATGTTTAGTGTCCAGACTTCATGTTCATATGCTAATATGGGCCTTATAAGCTGGTAATATTATTATTTTTTGGACTTTCCTTCGGTATATTACGGTCCTTGAGCAAGGGTACAACGACGCAAGTGTCCATTAACTTTCCAATTCTTATGGTTCAACTCTGAAACATATCATTTCCTTACTCCAATATACCACTCCAAAATATTCAAACTGTCCATCTGTTTTCAGCACTTTCCCCCTCCAATTCATATATTCCAACTCCTCCCTGCCTCCCTACTCACCATCATAACCTCCGCTTCCCCCTATTAATTTTCATTCCCTTCTCAAATAGCACCTCGTCCCATACCAATATAAACCTCTGCAGAGCCTACCTTGACTCTGAGATCAACGCCAGATCATCCGCGTAACCAAAGATCTCTCCACCCACCCTTTTCTGTACCACCTTGCCACAATAGTCCATAAACGTTATGAACAAAATTGGGAAAAGTACACTTCCCTGTTTTACACCTGTTGTTATTGTAAACCAGCTACTAATCATTCCATCTGTGTTTTCACCTTGCAACAGCTGTCCACATTACGTGCTTATTTATAGCTCTTATCAGTTTAGTAGGCACACTCATACTCCCTTTTCCCCAGGATCCTCCACAAGATCTCCCTCGACACACGGTCGAACGCCTTTTCTAAATCGATAAGGCCAAATTATGCTTTCCGGTTGATTCATAAGTCTTTTCACCACATATCTTTAGCTGCAAAAACCAAAATCAATTGTCGATCTTCTCGGTCGAAAACCATGTATGCCATTCATCTAGTTTTATTTTCGACTGTGCCCTCATCTTCTTTCCAAATATTCCTCGTACACCTTGCAAATATTGGCATTCTCAAAGCAATTCCCCTGGTAATTTTTACAGTCGTTTTATTACCTTTCTTATATATAGGACACATACCGATTTATTCCAATGCTTCCTAGTGTTTTCCTTGCGTTCCAGCACTTTTTATTACTTCCGTCATCCACAAAACACCCCCTTCACCAGCTCCTCTCAATATTTCCACATGCAGCATATCCTCGCCTGCTGCTTTACCGTTTTTCATCTTTCTTATTGCTTGTTCCACCTCCTTAGGTACAATCTGCCACTTCCCCCGCTCTTCCAACGCCACATGTCGTTCTTCCCATTGTTCTTCTTCTTCTTTATGTATTCTGGTTATTCAAGAGCTGTTCGAAACAATCCTTCCACCTTTCGCTAATATCGGACGGGCTTGTTAATAATGTTCCATTCTTCATTTTTTAATTGCATTAGGTGGCGGGGGCAGGAGCCCTTTCTATAGCTTTGCGCAATGCTGTAGATTTAGCTTTTCTTCGTCCCTTGAAGGTCTTCTCCAGTTCTTCCTTCCAATTCTTTCCATGTGGCTCTCCTTTTCTCTTCTTTTATCTGTTCAGCTTCTCTTCTCGCTCTCTTCTTTCCTCCTCTCCTCCACTCCTCTCCTTTATCCACCTTTTAAAACATTTCATTTTTCTCTTTACCGCCTCTTGAACTTGTTCAGTCCACCAAGGAGTTTGTTTCTTTTTTCTTCCATGAGTTGTTTTCACTTTCATAACATCCTCAGACACCTCCCACAGGGCGTTCCTCAATGCTCTCCAACTCTCGTCCACCTCCGCATCCATCACCACATTCCTTCTTTTACCCTCCATTTCCCTCTTAAATTTTTCTCTACATTCCGGCTCTCGCAACTTTTCCACCATGAATCTCTTCCTAGCCTTACATTTAAATGGTTTAACACCATCTATTCTCATCTTTCCTACAACTAAACGGTGATCCGAGTCTCCTGAGATCGACGGTATACTCTTCACGTCTTTAAACTTTTGTTATTTGTTAGCATTAAGTCAATCATAGATTTCTCCTCGTATCCTCTACCCTCTCCATTCCATTTTATTGCAACGATGTTTCTGGAACTTCGTAGTTCTTGGAATTGTTATTTCAATACCTAAGCTGTCGCATACATTTTTAGCTTGTTTGAATGTGGTTTTAAACTCTGTGTCTGCATTTTGTCTATCTTTTTCGAGAAGTTGAATAATGTTTTTCACTAAGTTTTAATTCCACTGACAATGTCAAATGGACACTCTGTAACTGTTTTGACAAGGTGTAGGTTATTCAGAAATTTACTTAAACGAGAATGTTATTATTAAAATTCAATTACTGATAATTTCAACAACGAGTAGCTTTTCTGGATAATTCACCAGGCCATTCTTTTATTTCTTCCAATGACGCAAGATTGTCTCAAGAGTCTCTTTAAAAGGAAAACCGCTTCATGCCGTTCACACCATCTGGTCTCGCACATCTTTTGAATCCTCTGTTGTTATTTGGTGTACTAGAAACTCTTTTATTTTATCTTCCAGAAGTTTTGTGCGCTTCGGACTCGATCGAAAAAAAGTGCATATTTCAGAGATGAATTCTAAGACGTTTCGAATTGCCTGAATTTTAGAAGAGTCTGAGAGACATAGATTTAAACAATGTGCTACACAATGTGTGTATAGAGCTTTAGGATACTCATTCCGAATAACAGATTGCACTCCTCGGAATTCGCCTCTCATGGAAGAGGCTCCATCATATCCTTGGCCTCTTAAATTTTCGAGTTTTAAACCAAGATAGCCAAGTCTCTCCAAAATTACATTTGCCAATGCTTTTCCTGAGATATCATAAACCGGAACAAATGATAAAAAATCCTCTCTTAAAGTAAAAGGAGTATCACCTCCATCACCACCAATCGTGTACCTTACACAAGTGAAAACTGTTCTGTTGGGAAATATCCGTTGTTCAGCCTAATGCTGAAAAAAATTCGTTTTTATTAACTTCTTCCACTATTTCCTTTGTATAAGCTGACTAAATGGCTGTATGATTTCATTCTATCATCGACTCGTATACATTGAATTTTGGACGATAGAAGCAGGTGGTTCTTCAAAACCTGGTCACCTCCATTTGCTCGAAACCTAAGAAGGCTTCCAAAATTCCGTCATTTTCAGCTGGAGTTGATAATTCAATACGTCCAGAGTCACTTGAGCCCCTTAATGCAAGGCCTTGCTGGCCACATAAACGTATAGTTTCAATTATTGGTACAAGTTTTTTTTCTATTTTCCTTCACATTTTTTTTTATTTTGAGTGTCAGTTGTTTGTCTGTGCTTTCGATTTTTTTCTGAATAAGAGCTTCAATATTATCTTTTATATATATATATATATATATATATATATATATATATATATATATATATATATATATATATATATTATATATATATATATATATACTATATATATATATATTTTATATATAAATATATATATATATTTTATATATATATATATATATATATATATATATATATATATATATATATATATATATATATATATATATATATATATATATATATATATATATATATATTATATATATATATATATATATATATATATATTGTGGGAAAAGGGAAGACCAACTGAATTTGGTCTAAGTTAAAAAGTTTAAGAATTGACACGATGAAATTAGATCGTCAATAGATCTCAGAAAGGATGGGACGACTCATACTAAGAACATAGGAGTAGCAACAGGTAGAAAAGAAGAGGCCCGTAGAGTTACGGTAAGCAAAGTTAAATTATAAATTATTGTTTATTAGTATATTAAATAAATTTGTATAAGAACTATTAATGATAAACTTATTGTTTATAGGGACCTGGCATGGGACCGACCTAGTGTGGGACCTAGCTTGAAACCTGGCATGAACAAACTTGGATATGGGACAAACTTAGTCATGGGACAAACCCAGGTTGAGATAGGCAAATCTAGCCTTGCAATGCACTTAGTTCGGGATAAACTTGAGTTGGGATGGCAAAACTCTGGACCTCAGACTGTTTAAACAGAATAAACAGGAGATATTAACGGAAATTCAACAGTCGGAAGGTTCGGTGAGTAAGCAGAAGTCCAAACCCGGTATCTCCTCACTTGGGTAAAAAAAGGCCGAAATGATGCTTGGAACTCCGGCATAAATAAGGAATCAAAGTAATATCGTCCCAGTATTGGATAAGGTTTCTAAAGCAGTTTTAACGTTCGGTAAGTACCTAGTTGTTCTTATATGTCAAGATTAACATCATTGCTGGAGTAACAGTTAAAGTTAAATTATGGTTCAGGAATAACAGTTCGTTTAATAAGTGATACGTGGCAAACATTTAATTATCGAGTTTTTTTTGTGACTTTTTAAAAATAAAGAAGGAGGTTAACCAGTGTTAAAAGTTGACAGTTTAAATAACCATTTATTTGATAATTAACAATTTAGGTGCATTAAGTTTTAATGTTGTTCTTTTTCTCCCAGCAGACATTATTTGGCAAGGGATTGAAAAGGTAGTGGTTAGTGGCACCTCAACGTAGAACAATCACGTGATGAGGATAAAGGAATACCGATTGTGACAAAGTTTATAAATCATTATTTAATGAATATTTAGTTTAGGTAGCTAGGGTTGTACTTATCAAATAGCGTTAGGTTGTACAAATTAGCTAGGAATTTATGTGTAAATAAAAACACAGGTATTTAACAAGAATGGAAAATTATTTACTGTGAATTACATTTAGAAAATATGTTCGTTTGTTTTCTTAACTCTTCCGGGTAATTTAAATGCATTTGTTTGGATTTACGAACAGCAGGTAATAAGTTGAGTTGAACAGTATGTAGACAAAACAGGTTTACCAACTTAAATAAAAAGGGTGTACCAACTGCAAATTTACGAATTACCAACCCAAGAAAAACAGGTGTACCAAAACCCAATTAATAAACAGGAAAAATCTATATATTAAAAAGCATTGTTATTGATTGTCTCTCATTGGTTCTTTGTCTTCATCTCTCCCATTCTCTCTTTTAACAGGAAAATACGCATTCGTCAACATTTTGTTACAATATATATATATATATTTGTAGTTTGTTTTTTGCTGAAAAAATTTCACTGTCGAAAATTTCGGGGGGGGCTGCAGCCCCCTCAGCCCCCCCCTGGCTACGCCCCTGGGTGTTGGTAATGCAAAATGACTCGGAGAGTTTTCTCAGGTGTATGTTATCAATGTTAATAATGGGTGTCATGTGGTCAGCATTTATAAAGTGGTTGTGGGTGGATCTGTGGATGGTAAGGGCAGAGTTTAGGTTATCTGTTTTTAGATCGTATTTATGTTGGTATCTTCTACGGGTGAAGTCGATAGTTTCTCCGATGTATGCTTGATTACATTGTGAACAAGGAATTTTGTAAACGTATTGTGAGGTGGGAGTATTGTTGTGTGTGTGTGGTTTTAGAATTTTTTTGAAAGGGAGAATATTTGAGGAGAAATGTGTATGGATTCAGTAGTATTTTTTTTTAACAGTAGTATTGGTTGAATATGGGTGTAAGGGAAAAAGAAGTGTTGTGTTTCTGTTTTGCGCAGTTGATTAGTTGTAAATATATATATATATATATATATATATATATATATATATATATATATTATATATATATATTATATTATTATAATATATATTATTATATATATATATATAATATATATTATATATAAATATATATATATATAATATAATTTGTTTATTAAAAAGGTTATATTATTTGAATTTTATAGAAACTGCAATCAATGTCAGATTAAAATTTTATATTTTTTTTATATATTAAAAAAAATCTATTCCTTTCAGATGGATAATGATTACAAACCAGATAACTTAGAACGCAGAACAATTTTTGGTCTCACATTGGAGCAGAAACGTAACTGTGAGCCGATTAACGAGGATCTAATGAAAGAAACAGTATCTAAACGAAGAACTGTAAGTGTTTAGCAATAAGGTTTAGTTATGAAGATATTGAATTATATTTGCAAAACTTTGTGTTATGGAGACTAGCCCATATTGTCGACAGGGAAAATGGTGGACAAATCAAATGGTCAACAAATCATATGGTAGACACATCAAATTAAACTCCCGACAGTCCGCCGCATGCGTTAGGTTAGGTTAGGTTAGGTTAAATTAGGTTAAGTTAGGTTAGGTTATGTTAAGTTAGGTTAGGTTAAGTTAGGTTAGGTTAATTAGTTAGGTTAGGTTACGTTAATTAGGTTTTTAGGTTTGGGGGTTTAGTTTTTTTAAGGGGTTTTAAGGGTTTTATTTTAAGGGTTAGGGTTTTTTTTTAAAAAAAAAAAAAAAGTTTTTAATTTAAAAGTTAGGTTAGGTTAGGTTAGGTTAAGTTAGGTTAAGTTAAGTTAGGTTAGGTTAGGTTAGGTTAGGTTAGGTTACGTTAGATTAGGTTAGGTTAAGTTATGTTAAGTTAAGTTATGTTAGGTTAGGTTGTTTTATTGGATTTTTTTTCTTCAAATGTCGACCATTTGACCTATCGACAATTTGGTTCTAGCTTCTGTGTTATGTATTGTAAAATTTGTATAGTTCAGATTTTTTAGTGCCCTATATGGATTATAATTAATATATAGTTATTTTGAAGTAAAAGAACACAATAAACGTGTTAGAAGGAATATTTAAGATTACAAAGAGAGAGAAGAGAGAGAGAGAGAGAGAGAGGAAAAGAGAGGATGAGAGGAGAGAGAGAGAGAGAGAGAGAGAGAGAGAGAGAGAGAGAGAGAGAGAGAAGAGATTTTAATTTATAAGAATGTTAATTAGATGCGGATGTAAACTTCATTAATCTTACTCTATGTTACAACAAAATGACAAAAATGTCACCCCAAAATTTTAAACGCCTTAAAGATATATTATTTATATTAAAGTAGATTCACCAATTTATTTACCTAATAAGAAAACAATTGAAAATATTCGTTGTGACATTTTTGTCACTAAAAAATATTATTTATAAGTAAGTAACCACCGCATTATTTATCAAATAAGAAAATGATTGAAAAAAATCGTTACCACATTTTTGTCACCAATTTTTTTTTCTATTTAAGAAATGATTCAAAAAATTTCTTGTTGTATTAATGTCACTATTTCATTAGACTTATTTTGAAGTGTTCTTTCATTCATGCTATCTTGATTGAAGGAGCTGGTCACCTTCTACGAAAAAATTCATAAAAAATTTGCAGATTTGCTTTATATTTATTTTGTTTCTCCCTTAGATTAGTCCTGATGCAATGAGAGATTTAATAATTGCAACAATATGTGTCAAATATACTCAGTCTAACTCGGTTTGTTTAGCGAAAAATGGACAATTGATTGGTGTTGGGAGCTGGACAACAGTCCAGAATTCATTGCACTAGATTAGCTTCTCAAAAAGCTACTGCATGGTAATATTTTTTATTCTGTTTCAAAATAAAATAGTTTTAACATTGATGTGAGTGAGATCTTATAAGATGTTGCGGATGTGTTGTTTAAATATGTAAATGCAATTTTTAAATCTATAGATTCAAATATTTAAAAATATGTATAGGCTATACATATCTATATTTGATATGTAAGATATAGAGTATTTGCGTATTTCCTCTTTTTCCATTTAATATATAAGTATGAATTTATAATAATTGCTGATATAAACTTGGAAAGGTTGAGAAATTGAAGCTCCCAAAGCTCTCAAATCAAAATATTAAAAATAATATAGTGTGTAATGTGCATCTCTTTATGGTCATAATCCTCCAAATTTTGAAAGCATCCCAAAAATTTAGATTGCTGCCTTGACTGTAGGTGATAATTTCAAATTTTCAAGTTATTCATTATACTTCAGGTGGCTGCGTCACCATCCTAAAGTTCTTGGAATGAAGTTCAAAGCTGGTGTTAAAAGAACTGAAAAGTCTAATGCCATTGACAATTTTGTTAGTGGAACTATTGGTAAGTCTTTCCTCTTTTCCTATTCTTAGTTAACGTTTTTTCTTTAAAATTTAATAACTAAAAAATTAATACTGAAAGCTATCAATCTTTTCATATTCCACCACAAACTCGTTTAAAATTTATAATTTCTTAATTTTAGTTATTTAAGTTAATTTGGTTTTAGACCAGCTTAATTCTAGTTTTATTTTCGAACTATTAGTTTTAAGTGTACTTCTTTTTAAAGTTTATTTTGCTTTGAATATATTTGTTATCATAGGTAAATCTTGGTCAATGTGGATTAATTTGTTTATTTGGTTTTAGGTAAATTTGTTTTGAATGAAGTTATTTTCTTGTGTTTGATTATTTGGTTTTAGGTCAAATTGATTTGGTTGAATTTGATTTCTTTGGTTAAATTGTTTATGTAGTTTTAAATGAATTCCTTTTAAATGAATTTGGTTTCTTTGATTTGCTTATTTGGTAATAGGTGAATGTGGCTTGAATGAATTTGATTTCTTTGGTTAATTTTACTTAGTCTTAAGTGAATTGGTTTTTTAATA
>JABUQX010109909.1:40000-45000 GCA_015478945.1 Trachelipus rathkii | reverse complement strand
ATAAATGAGCCAAATATACTTTTTGATAGAAGGTCTAAATAAGACACACAATCTACTAAAAGGTTCTTTCAATATTTTAGCATATGCTAGCCAATAATTGGGCAGATCTAGCCATTAATAAGGAAAAGGTCTCTTTCCCTCTGGTGGAATAAGTCAAACTTTAATCCATCTTTAATATTGGTTTCAATTAGGTAATTTCCAATATACAGGATATTTTCCTTTTGGTACGTTATATCTCAAGTAGCAAAACTACTAAATTTAGTATCATTAACAGGATTGGCCTCAATACCACTTGAATTATCATCAACATTACTAGAACTACCACTAAATGAGTTTGTAGTTTGTACAATCACAAGTGAATAACTGTTATCAATCCTTGGCCTTTTAATTATAAACATATCCATATTTCAGTATTACTATGTCAGATAATAATAATAAATAATAATAATAATAATAATAATAATAATAATAATAATAATAATAATAATAATTAATCATTAATAATAAAATAATAATAATAATAATAATAATAATAATAATAATAATAATAATAATAATAATAATAATAATAATAATAATAATAATAATAATAATAATAATTATTTTTACCACTCCTGCAAACTACGGTTCGTTCTCAGTCACAAATCAGTTTACCCTCTCTTCCCACGCCTTTGCAAAACTGTTTCTTCTCATCAACATCTCAGTATCTCATCGTAGAATTTCTATTATGATGTAGAGCAAATAAAAAGGTATAATGCATCTAAAGTCTTAATACCTCGTTTAAGCAAAATAATATGCAATTCAGAATTACTTTCAAACGTGTTACGATTCTTGGATTGGGACAACAACGGAATGTATGGATATGCGGCCACAAGAATATCTCAAGATTAAAAAATCGGCTTTTCATATATATATATATATTATATATATATATATATATATATATATATATATATTTATATTATATATATATATATATAATATAATTTATATATATATATATATATATATATATTATATATAAAATACTATATATATATATATATAATATATATATATATATATACAAATTATATAAATATTAAATATATATATATATATATATATATATATATTATATATATATATATATATAATATTATATATATTATATATTTTACAGTTTGTCACCACCACTCACGGGCAGAGCCCTATTCAGGGAGGGGGTTTGCCACACCAAGTTTCATTTTTTCCCCCCCCCGGCTTTTTAGCCCCCCCGGGGCCAAAAAAAAAATTTTAACGGGGGGGGGGCCCCCCCAAAGGGGGATGAGCACAAGACGCGGCTTTAACGTGAGGGAGATTAAATTCAGCAGGAAACACAGAATGTTGGGAGAAAATTTCACAGAGCAAATGTGGTAGTGGAAAAAAGGAAGCACCGCAGCAACTTAGCCTGGAGTTACCAAAGATCCCACACAAAACTCGGTGCGCAGACACAGCAACCCCTTGTGCTACGAGGGCATCGTAAAGGTGGTGGGTACGCGGAGTGGTAAGTTCCCTCGAACACCATGCCGCTGTGGTACCTTTAGAAAGAGATAAAGCTTCAACAATTCGCACCGGCAAAGATAAGAGGGTCAAAGTAAACTGGAAGTACAGGACAGTTTATAATCCTTTTGGCTTTTGACTCGACCCTGTCCAAAAGCCGCGTGAAACCAGAGCCCCCCCGATATGTAGGAACAGTACTCCATACAAGAGCGGATTGAGACCTTTGTAAAGCTGAGTAACTGGAAGAGGAAAAAAAGTCTCTCAGTCTAAACAGAACTCCCAGTTCTTTGAAGCCACCCTAGCAACCCTTGTGATGTTTTGAGGTTTTCCAAGACATATTTTTGTTTATGTAAGCCAAGGATGTTTATATGTTGTCAACAGGAGAGAGAAGAGAACCGTCGAAAGATTTAGAAATAGAAAGGTGTTTTAGAGAGGGAAGATTTGTAGAAGGTTGGTTTTTTAAAAGAATTGATCGACAATCGGAAATTCTATCAGATCAGAGAATTAGAATCAAAGGATTAAGGACGAGAGGCAATTCTAGAAGTAAAAGAATTGAAATGAGTTGAAATGAGTGAATAGGACAGGGTCGAGTCATCGGCATATGGTGGATTAGAGTTAGATGTGCAGGTGAGAGATCATTAATGAAAAGTAAGATAAAGTAGGAGATAAGACCGAACCCTGAGGAACCACCACTATGACAGAAAAAGAAGAAGAAGTCGCTCTATCAACCAGAGCCGATATTGAGCGACTTTTGAAAGAAGCTAGACAAGTTAAGCAAGAGAAGGAGGAAAACCCAAAGGAGGGGAGCTTGGAGATTAGTGACGCGTTGCCATACCCGGTCAAATGGCTTTGGATATGTCAACATGCGCCACCACGCAAGTCTCCCCGTAGGTTCCTAAGAGCGGAAAACATATAAAATCGGTTAAATAGGAAAGTATTATCGCCAGCAGACTTGAAACGCCGAAAGCGTAACTGGTGATCAGAAGGAAGAGAATGAGATCCAGATGGTCTAAGAAGGTTTCAAAGTTCCTTTTTTTGGTAACAGGTTGGACATGTACGTGTTTCCAACACTGAGGGAAAGTGTTCAGTATTGAGACTAGCGACGCCATATAGTTGTGAACATGAGCAGGGATGGTCGAGACCACTAAGGCACATTCCCTCAAACTCGGGGGGAATTGACATCCGGGCCAAACCGCCTGGCCTTAAAATCGTTCATTTTCAGATCTACAGGCGAAGTCCAATGCAACCCGTATTTCAAAATATGTATATTCACAGGTCAAACACCCTAATAGTTTCATCTGTCGATAGAGAGAAGGGAGAAGGAGAGGAATGCCAGGATCGGTCCAAGGTTATAAGTATATGTAGGATTAGAATAGGAGGCCGAAGTGTCCGAAAGAGATTTTCCTGTTTCGAGTTAGGAGTTATAGCAGACAGAGCCATCCAGATCGAATAAGGAAGGAGGAGAGAGGATGATTTACAGGAAAGTTGTGGAGGGATGGGGATTATTTACGTAATAGGCCAGAAAGCATATTTTGTCCCAGTAGGTTAGAGATTCCAAGGAGTGTCTAGCGTACTATATCGGTTCGCATCGATAAGTCCACATCAATGATATTTATATTATATAATATTAATGAGCTATATATATATATATATCTAACTCAAGAATATAATATAGTAAATACACATTCTACTGCTTATCCTGCTATATATATATAGTTATTATTATAGTATAATATATATATATATATAGTGAATAAAAAAAAATATAAACCTAATTTGAGGAACTGCAAACTTCTCTCAATAGCCATAAATTACTAGTAGTATATATAATATAATATTAAAGCTAAAAATGATAAATATAATAAATTATTTATATATATTCCATTTATATTTAGTAATAGGTATAGGTTAGTATATATATATATAATATATTTAATATATAATATATATTAAGGTATTTTATCACTTCCTAATATTTTCTTATATTATATAATGAGGGTTGATAAATATTAATTAATATATACTCAAGGTATACCCCAAATAAACTTGGTATATAGTATATAATAGTATAAATATATATATATATCAGTGAGCAATGTCGGTGTAATTTACGAGTGTTCAGATATTATAAAAGATTTCCTGTACGATAACGTTCATGACGTAACCGAAATTCAGTTTCAGAGTTTCAGAGATTAATAGATTTTCTTTTCAATAGGAAATAAGTAATTATTCTATATTATAAAAAAAAAGAAAATCTCAAATAAAATATTTAACTCATACTATATTGATCGTGATGACTAGGGTCAAGTATGTGTTTCCTTAAAATATTAAATGTGATAATTTATCTGCATTTCTTTGTTGAATCCTGTAATAATGTAAACAATATAATTAAAGTTGAGGATATTAAAAAACTATTATTAAATATGATACGACGTATCGTGAAAAATCAAAATCACATGGCGTGGAGAGAGTGAGAGAGAGTGATAGAGAGATAGATAGATAATAAATGATATACTTATATACACTACTACTACTACTACTACTAACTACTTCTACTACTACTACTAATAATATAATAATAATAATAATAATAAAATTAAAATAATAATAATAATAATAAAAAATTAATAATAATAAATAATAATATAATATAAATAAAAATAAAATAAAAATAAAAAAAAAAAATTAATAATAATAATAAATAATATAAAATAATAATAAAATAATATAATAATAATAATAATAATAATAATAATAATAATATTAATAATAATAATATAATAATAAATAAATAAACTTGTAAAAATAAAATAATATTAATGTATAGCAGAAAATTACCGGTAAAATATATTTTCCAGACCTAAATCCTGAAGGGAAGAAATATCACCATATGAAGATGATAGTTTGATAATTTCAGTTCTTTATAAATTAGTATAAAGTAAAATCTCCACTAAAATATAACTCTTCTTATTTGGAATTTTATTTTCCTAGGAAAAACTTAAAAACACCTATATCGGAATTCTCTTTTTATTATTTTCTTTCATACTCTTTATATTTTCCTTTGAGGCATGGAAGAATATTTTTTTTTATTTTTAAATTCAATAAATGTTAAAATGCTGAACTACTTTTATAATGGGAAAGTATTTATAGTCATCAAGGATGTTGAGGTCTTGCATATTTTCTTCAAGCTAAATACTGGGAGATTATAGAACTATTTTGTAAAAAATTTTCAGATATTGGATTCTCATTACGAAATTAATTCTTGAAAGACTTTAGAATTTTAAGCAATAATTGTTCTAAGATTTTAAGCTTACAGAATGTTAGTCAAAATAGGTCTATGTATTTTTAAGCGTAATTACAAAATGCAATAAAATTGTTTGAAAATTGTTGTCTATTTATAAAATTCAAGGGGGAAAGGGGGGAACAACACAAATCCATGAATTGTTTCATTCAATTATTAATTATGGTAATGAATTAAA
>JABUQX010109909.1:25000-30000 GCA_015478945.1 Trachelipus rathkii | reverse complement strand
AATAATAATAATAATAATAATAATAATAATAATAATAATAATAATAATAATAATAATAATAATAATAATAATAATAATAATAATAATATATTTAAATAATATTTATAATTTATAAGTAATATAAATTAATTAAATATAATAATAATAATAATAATAATAATAATTATTCTCAATGCGATCTTGTAAAATCACATTACAAAAGCGTATTAAATTTGTATTAAAATTAAACGTGAAACAATAAAAGGCTTATAATACACAAAACCCAAAATATTCAATAAAAATAGTGTAACTTTTTTATGTAAAATAGCCAATTATATGTTATACTTTGTGAGGTTATAATGACAACACATCACTTTACACATATATACAACACTATCTAATGCACACACACACGACACACACACTCAACGCACACTACACACACACCACATATATATATATATATATATATATTATATATATATATTATATATCATATATTAATTTATTATTAAATAATAAATATAATATAAATTTCCATATATAATATTATATTAATATAATAATCGTTATCCATAATTTATATATTATATATAAATATATTATAATATATTATATATAGTAATAATAATAATAATATTATAATTAAACTTAATATAAATAATAATTAAATATTATAATTAAATAATAAATAATAATATAATAAATTAAATAATAATAATAATATTAATATATACGAATAATAAACCAAATAATTATTAAAATATAAATAATTATAAGAATATAAAATAATATTCAAAAAATATTGCTAAGAAAAAATAATTAATAATAATTATAATTAAATTATATATTAATATATAATTTATAAATAGATAATTAATTAATAATAATAATAATAATTAATAATATAATATAGAGTGGCATAATTTTTAATATCATATATTTCATAAATTAGTGTAATATTTATTTAAATAATTTAAATAAATAATCATAACCATATGATAATAATTAATAATAATAATAAATAATAATAATAATAATAATAATAATAATAATAATAATAATAATAATAATAATAATAATAATAATAATAATAATAATAATAATAATAATAATAATAATAATAATAATAATAAAAATAATAATAATACATTAATAATAATTAATAATAAATTTAATAATAATAACAAGCAAACGTAGATTTAAGATTTAAAAAAAAATCAATATTTAATAAAAATACTATAATATATTATATTTATTAAAATAAAAAAATATTTAATTTAAAAATAATTTTTAAAAATTAAAAATTAAAGTAAAATAAAATAAAAATTGGAAATATTAAAATTCTATAAATGAGAATTACATCATATGTTACTATTATAAAATAAAATAAAAATAAATTTAAAAATTTGCAAAATTTAAAAAAAAAAGATAATTAAAATAAAAAATAAATTTAAAATTTGTAAATTTTAAAAGGCAAAAAAAAAAATATAAAAATTAAAAAATAAAAAAAAATAAATAAATTTTTTATTTTTTTATATATTTAATAATTTTGGATATATATTATGAGTACATTAAAAAATAAATTTTTTTCCCTCTACATATTTATAAAACGATATCCAATCATTTGCTATTTACTAAATAACTCTCCTAACATAATGCGAACGATAAATGGAATATAAAGAGAATTATTCATCAATCAAACTGTAGCTAAGTGTGTGATATAAGAGTCATAATTATGATTTATACTAACAGTGTAATGCCAACGCAATCAAAACGTCTTAAAATTCAATGATAGTAAATGATATTGCAAAACAAATTAGTATTAAGTCACCCATAAGCATAAATAATACTCTTCATTAAACAAGTTAAACTCTGATGGTCAATTTCTTATTACCAGTCATGACAAAATCCATTATATATTGTAAGGTAAGTTTAATTTCGGGATTTTCTATTTAGATATAACCATTTGATGTTTTCTCTTATCTCACTAAGCCACATAACCTAAACAGATATATATAAAAATAGTATTACGCCTACCGCTCGTGCAGAGAATGCGGTCGACCGACTCGAAAGAACTATTCACACTTTAGTGTACAATTTTTAACTCTTAACCATGTGTTGGGTTGATCACCTACGCCCTACGCCATGTGTTGGGTTGATCACCTACGCCCTACGCCCTACGCCCTACGCCCTACGCCCTACGCCCTACGCCCTACGCCCTACGCCCTACGCCCTACGCCCTACGCCCTACGCCCTACGCCCTACGCCCTACGCCCTACGCCCTACGCCCTACGCCCTACGCCCTACGCCCTACGCCCTACGCCCTACGCCCTACGCCCTACGCCCTACGCCCTACGCCCTACGCCCTACGCCCTACGCCCTACGCCCTACGCCCTACGCCCTACGCCATGTGTTGGTTTGATTGCCTTCGCAATAGCTTTGAAGATCGCTTTCTTTGGGAGTATCTTTAAAGATGCTTGGAAATTATATGAACATGCTCTATGATTATTTTTCCTGAGGTTTAGGTTTTAGTAGATATGAATTTCATCAGACCTTCCATATTTATTCGTATTGTAGCACTAAATGTTACTTGGTGTGGTCTAGAAAGAAACAAAATACGAAAATGGCACTTTTATTCTTATCAAATTTGAAAAAATATTTATGTACAAAAATTTGAGAGCATTTAAATTAAATTAAATTATAATTTTTTTATATAGTTATTGAAATTTATTATATATATTTCATAAACAATGGTAACTTTATATATATATATATATTATATATAATATATTATATTTAAATATATTAATTTATATATATATATATATAATATATATATTATATATATATTATATTATAATATATATATATATATATATATATTAATATTATATATTAATATAAATTTTTAATAATACCACATATAATAATATTTAGATTGTTCAATTCTTCTATTACAAAAAATATGTAACTTAATATTTGGTACAATTCTCATACACACACACATCATTATATTACTATATATATATTATATATAATATATTATAATATATATATATTATATATATAGTTATATATATTACTATAATATATATATTATATATATATATATTATATATATTATATATATGTATATAATTATATATATATATAATTTATATTAATATATATAATAGATATAATATATTATTTATTATATATTTACTATTTATAAATTTATATATATATAATCATTATATATATATATATATATATATAATATATATATATATATATATATATAATATATATTATATATATATTTATGATTTATAATAATTATATATCATATATATATGTTAAATATAAATATATATCTTTCAAACTTAATTTTATAATATACTTCAGAAATACACCAACTCTATCCTCTTCTCTGTTGTTAATATATTATATATATTCATTGTCTTATATCTTATCACTCTCCGTGATGTAAATTTTTATATAGGTAATCTAATATTGCTTTCTCTTGGTCTCAAAACAAACTTTACCTAAAGAGGTTTGTAATATATATTACTAATTGAGGCTATTACTTTCTCAACTTTATCTATACATTCGCAATATTTAGCTATATTGAGGAGTAGGCATCACATTATCAGGAGTGGTACGACAGCAGTAGTATTACTTCCATTCCGACATATTGTAATCTCAGGATAATAACTCTAGAAATCAGTACTCTCGGTTATCTTTCTCATCAGCAGCTATGATCTATATATTCTACTTTCTCAGGCTCCGCTAATAAACTGAATCCATCACTTCCCTATATTAATCGCCTAATTATCAAATGAGACTCATTTGAGTACATCCTCTAACATTCTTAACGGATTATACTAATCACCATATAATATTCATGATAACTCATCTACTTCTCCATACTAGATCCTCATATCCTTTCTCATTTTCTCGAAATAAGTTTATTGAGAGTATTCTAAAAGTATCATATATAGGTCACAGATTAATAACATATTAGACTCAATTTCCTAAGGCGCTCAATTACCTTATATATCGTGTGATCGTGTTAAGTAGACTGATGATGATTGTGATAGTGAAATGTAATGAGGTGTGTGTGAATGCGTTATGTAAATGATTACAAATTTGTAGCTGTATGTGCGAGTCGGTTGTAAATTTTAGTCAACATTGTGTAAATCAATGAGCGAGATCATGTGTAAATATTTGTTTTCAGAGTATATTTATATGTTTAATAGCTATACGAGATATCTAACACACTATTCTAATATGCTAAGTCTATTATATCCGATATAAAGAGATGGAAATTTTGACCTTGAAAACTCTTGAAGAAGGTAGAAGATTTTCTCCTTTAAAAAAAAAAATATAGAAATAAATAATGATTTTGCTTATAAAAATATAAAAAAAAATAATATAATTAATAATAAAATAATAATAATAATAATAATAATAATAATATAAATGGATATAAAAATAGACTTTTATTGATAATACATAACATCTGAGTTAATTCACACTATATATATTATATATAATATATTGTATATATATATTCTAAAGCGTCACCTTTCGTATATATATTATATATTATATATATATATTAATATATAATATATTTATAATATATATATTATATATTATAATATATATATTATATAAATATTATATTATGATATATATATATTATATTATAGAAATTATATAAATATATTATTTAATATATATATATATATATATATATATATAAATATATTATAATATATAATATAATTAATATTAATATATAAATTATATTATATATTATTGTTAACTAAAGAATGAGGTTATACTTCAAGAAGTATAGAAAATTTATTTTAAATTTTTTTAAAATTTTTTTTAAATCAGCTTCATTATTAATGTTTGATATCGGGAGGTAATTTCTTCGTCTTGTGATAAGATAATTCTTAGTGACATATTATTTTGATTCGATTTTGGGATATTTACCATTATTGGAAATTTTTAATGAATTTTGTGAA
>JABUQX010109909.1:10000-20000 GCA_015478945.1 Trachelipus rathkii | reverse complement strand
ACTTCTATATTGTAAAATACAAAACAAAGATGTATAAAGGATGAATGTTACTGTTCCCAGTTTATTTTTCATATTGTCATAATCAACTGTAAATTCAAAATATATTTTAGTATTATAAAACCAAGCCTTCCAAGTGGATTACCTGGGCACCACGACTGAACCCATTTACAGGAATTATCATTCTTTAAATATATATAACTTGCCAAATTTAAAGTGTCATTCTATAACGTACAGACGATAACTGTCCAGAACTGCAAAATTATCATAGAAATTGTAAAGAACAGGACACCAAAATACATAGAAACATGAAAGCGCGCGCAGATTCACACATACTTTATGGAAATCATACGACTATCATGAACATTTAAATAGGCACCAAATATTCTTTAGAAGCTATAACAATACAAAACACTTTACAATTAAAGATTAAACTTAAAAAAATAAATTAAAATCATTTTAATATATATTTATTCAACAAATTTTCATTATACATAAAGCTTCTGAACAAGAAATAAAAAACTAAGATATTTAATTATCTACTCTTGGCGTTAAGTAGCTTTTTTTCAGTAAATTATTGTATTAGTCCACATCAAATTATTGTCTATCAATTATTTTTCAAAGTTTTAATAGCATTGTCCTAATGCTCTTGTTTTAAAGTATAAACTCTTTTCTCTAAGTTCTTTTTCAGTTACTAATACTGACTTTTTGTTTTTAAAAGAAAATATTATTTTTATTTAAAACAACAATAATATAAAATATAAAAAACACTTAAGAGTTTCTAATGTTTTTCCAGAAATATATTATATAGAGTTTTCTATTTTTAAACTCGAATTTGTAATTCACTCAAAAAATGAGATCTAAGTTTTATAATTTTTCCGTAATTCAATTTATTAAAATATTTATCTTGAGTTCTGTTGACTATTTTTTTTGGGAGATACTGTATTTTAATCAGTCTTTTATTTAAATTATCTCGGAGATTCTCAATATAGGTCAACTTTATTTATAGAAGTATAAAAAATTTAAAACTTCTTTTTTAATAAATCTGTCTCTATTATAATCTAATTTTTATATATTACCATATAAAACATTATATTGTTGTTTTTTATTTCTTCTTTATTACGTTCTTTTGTAAGTATGTTGTTTTGAATTAGTGTGTTTTACATGCAAGGAGGTGATGGTTTCTATTTTAGGTATATTTGAAATTCCAGCTGGTTGTGTTCTCCTTCACTAATAATTAAATGATTTTCTTTTTTTTTCAATTTACTTTTTTGTAATTATTCAATAACATTTTTTAAGTTTCAAAGAGCATTGGAACTTACTGTTTTTCTTTTCTTATTGAACACTAAAGAATCCATTATTATCAGAAAACGTTTTTTACAATATCGTTTTCTCCATCTAAATTATTATTTCTATATTATACTCATTGAAATCTTTAATGCACACTTATTCTAATTCATAGCATCTAAAAAAATCAATTTTTTAAATTATAAAATCTTTTTATCTACTTAATACTTTTCTAATAAATATGTGAATGTAACTATTAATTTCAAAATATAAAAAAAGAGTATAACATATTGTTTGTATTAGTGCTAGAGTTACTTTTTTTTCATCTTGAAATAATAATGTTTCGTATATATTTATATATAAATTTATTTATGCAAAAAGAGAGATTTAGTTTGATTCTTTCCAATGTTCTGTAGTATTGATGATAATATGAACTTTGTTCTTCAAAAATATGAACTTTGTCCTTCAATATGGTGAACTATGTTCTTCAAGGTGCACTTACTTAGTTCTTCAATTTTAGGTGAATTCATATGTTTTCTTGGCCTATTAGGTTGAAATATTTGTTTCTCTAAATTGGAATCAGTCAATCTATGCTCTATACTTGATCTCCAAGTTCTGTAATAACATTCTGTTGTGTTCATTAAGTTTATAACTTCAAAAGTTTGTGTTTTTTAATGTGGGTTACAAATAGTTGATTAAAAAAGTTTATTTTTCACATATTTGAACAATTCTACTCTGTTCTGATTCAAAAAGGAAACAATTTCTGTTGTTCTAGTGTTCTGGAGGAAGAACATTGTCCTCCTCTTTATTATTTTTTTTGACAATGTGTTTCTTTAGATAATTTTTACCTGTTATGATTCTTACTGAACAAATTTTGTTCTGCGGCGTCCTAAGGGTCAAATATAGAACCTTCTTATATGACCTTTTGCTTTTAAGCTTGTTCCTGTATGTACCTTTTTTTACCTTTTGTCTTTCTCCTATATTTAAGGTCCTATTCTTAATTTTTGTAATTTATTTATATTTATTTAACAACACCTTTTAAACCATATAAAAATGAGTTATATTAATATTTTATTTAATTTTTCTATTAATGTAAATTAATAAATCAAAAAAAATACAACACTTACTTGGCATCTTAACTATACCACGAAAAATCTATTAGAATTTCTAAAACTTTTTTTTATTTTTTCCAAGTTTTTTTTTTTTCTGTCGAGGATAGATCTTAAGTATCATTTCTCGCATTTATTTGTTTTTAACTTATTTCAAAAAATTAAAAATAACCTTGGTTGGTACTATTTTATATATACTCGAATTCGTACGACTCATGATGTTTAATGTACAATTTTTCAATTAAAAAATTTAATAAATGTAAGTTTAAAATAATGCATAGAAATTGATTTTATTTAATATACATTAAAAAAAACTAAAATTCAAAATCAAACAACACAAAACTAACACTAGACATATTATTATATATATTTTGTGTAGATATGTTTTGTTGAATGTGTTTTGTGGCGCGGAAAAAAGAGTCAAGAATTGAAGCTTTTGGCAAGACCGTATTTCTCAAGTCAATTGGGAACTATTATTTTATCGGCTCAATGAATTAACATCTTTCTTATTACCAAATATTTTTTTTTGTGGTCTTATTCCCCAATTAACTGTCCCTCCTTCCCCCCTCTATTTCCCAATGCTGTTTTTGCTTTCTTCCGGCCATTTAGCTTATATTGTCACTTCTTTATCCCATCATTATACTTAACTACCACTATTATATTTCTTCATTCAAGTTTTTTTTAGTGAGTTTGAATGAGTTATATTCTTTTATTTATTTTACTCTCGATTTTATCGTTTTCATCTAATTTTTGTTCTGATCTATTGTTTTGTTGGTTTAGATCTGTTATTATTTTCTTTTCCATACTAATAGACCTTAAAGTTCTATATATATACGATTTGGCTCTTGGGTCGCCTCTTTATCTTCACAATCTATGTTTTTGGCAGTTTGTCTTTTTATTCTGTCGGCTTTGGCCGGACTATTCTATTTATGATGGAAATGAGTTACGAAATTGATGGAATTTAAACCAAACTTTGGGTTACACTTTCTGTAATTCTTTACCTTTTTGCTTAGATACTGTAAATATTATTTTATTGTTTTTTTTGTTTTTTTATTGAGCGCTATATGGTTTTTAACAGAAGTCGATTGCTTCTAACTCTTCTTGGGTTGTGGTTATTATATCTCTATTTCTTGCTCTTTCGTTGTCGTTTAGGTTAAAGAGACGTAGAGAAAAGTTTGAATTAAACTGATCGTTTAATAATTAAATCTATGACATTTACGATTTTATTTAAATAGCTGTTTGATTGTACATTCTTTTTTCTATGTTTTTCATTTATAAAATTTCTTAATCCTTCGTCGGAACAAAAAAAAAAAAAATGCAATCAGACAATTCCCTTTTTATATTGTTTCTTTTGTGTTAATTTTTGCTTAAGATAACAAAACAAAACAACAAAAAACAAAAAAAAAAAACAATAATAAAATAATTATTTATACGATCCTGTATTATCTTTAATTTTTACACTTCTTTGGTTTTGTTGGATCACCGATTATTGAAAAAGATTTTTATAAATTAATGAATAAAAGAAAACTAATTATATTTTTTCTATTTATTTTTTACATGACTATAAAATATATTTTTTTATAAAAAGTATTGTTTTTTTTAGTAGGCTTGAACTGGCATTTTTTATGTTGAATTTTTATTTGATCATAAATACATTGCTTTTTCTTATCTTTGAGCTGTTTTTATGTAGTATAGAGAAGCATAACAGATATTGCTTTACTAATTGTATTATTAAAACTACTTTTATGTTTTTCTTTAATCGAGTTATGGTACAAGACGTCTTATTTTAATATATTATATATTCAATCGCCTCGCAACATTAATATATTAAAATACCATTTGTTTGAGCATAGACTCCCCTTTATGGTTCGTTATGTTAGTTTGCTTCTGTTTGTAACCTTGGTTTATCGTTATTTATGTATTATTTTTTTTTTTTTGGTTGGATACGTTCGGTAGAAACTGAGGGAGACTGGATTCTATTTTCTCTGTCTGTTATGTTTGGGTGAGATGTATCGGTTTTTTTTATCTTTTTTAAGTAGTCGTACCTGGGTTGTTTTTATATACAGCTTGTCATTGGTAGGATTATGGGTGACTTTTCGTTGGTGGATGATTCTTTTGGCTTTCAGCGAGTTGGGTTTTGTGTGGCGCTTACTCACTTGTATTACAATATTAGGTTTAACGTTTCTGTTGAATTAGGATTCTGTTATCGGTAAACCTTTAATTCAGGAGATTCCGTGTTTTGGTGTCCTGTCTTTAGGTAATCGAAACTCCTCGTCTCTTAACGACCTTTCTATTGATGCTTTGTAGCCGTCAACTCAATTAGCCCTAACTCGGTGCTTAATCGTAGTATGACGTAAGTGACCAACTTAACTATAACCAAACCATTCGTCTTTGTATTAGTTCGAGTAACATTTCCTACTTACTTAACTGAAGTGCTATGTGTAGACGATAATTTGGAAGGATTATCGATATCTTCAAATAAATCCTTAGCATACACGAAGCCAATTTTCATTACTGTCACCGGGCTGGCCTTTCCTGATCAACAATCTCGGCGATTTTGTGTGTGGTTTTAAAAAACGTGGTTATTGCTTGTGTTCTTGATCAAATTTTATTTATCTTCATTTCAAATTAGGTATTTAGTTTTCACGAAGATTAATATTTATCGTAGGTAAATTCAAAAACCTGTTAATTTAATAAAGAATTATTTCATAGAACCAAATATTCATATATTAAGCATTTAACTATAATTAATTTTTCTAGATAAATTAATTAGTAACATATTATATATATAATTACGAAAAGTAATTTACTTTGTATTCATAATAGCCATATTATTTTTCATTGCAAAATCAATCAGATATTAATATATTAGTAAAAATGTTTATTTTTAATATATATAATTATTTTTCATTGATTCATAAAAATTATATTATATCCAAATATAAGTATTACATAAATTAATATAAAAAATTTTATTATTATATTTTTTAAATTATATATAAAATAATAATAATTATATATACTTTAAGACAATTTGTTTATGTTGAGACCAAGACTAAGTATGGGTGTTTTAATTATTCTTTGAGTTCTTTAATTATTTTACATGGAACTGGAAAGCGTTGTGCTGTGTTGAAAGGGACTTCTTCTATGGATATGTCCTTGAGGCGCGGGATTTTATTGAGTTGGGTTTAATTTTATTTCTAGGGTATGGGGGTTAATTATTATCTTTAACTAACCTAAAAATAAATATTTAATTTAGATACTTTTGGTTTTTAATTTTGAGTTGGTTTATCAGTTTTATTTTTATCTTCAAATCCAGATTTGTATTTTGGAGGTTTTCGTTTTTTTTTTACTGATATTATTTACTCTTTTGTTTTTGCTCCAACCAGTGTGTTGATTTTTTTCCCTAGATCATAGCCGTGTTAATTACTATTTTGCTTTGGCTAGTAAGTTGGCTATTTTTCTGGAGTTCTTTTTTTGTCCTTTCCTTTCTCTTTCGGTGGTTTTATTTATATACTTTGGCTATTATATTATTAATAGTTATATAACTAGAAGGAGGGACTTTAGAGTTTTTATATTATAACGCTAGTGTAGTTTTTGTTGCTTTGTATTATATACTACTGCGGTATTTTTTATGGCTAATATTGTTAATTTTTTTCTGTTTTTATTGGTTTCGGTAGCGTATTATATGTGAGGTAGTTGTGCGAGTATTTATTATGTGTGTGGTATCTATTATGTGTGATTTGTGCTTTTGCATAGTTTTATTACTATCTTTGTTAAATTTGTTGATATTTTTTTCGACTTTTTTTTTTGTGAGTTTGATTGAGGCTTGCCTCAACTCTGATTTTCCCCTCTTTTTATTTTGTTCTTATGTTTTTTTTTTATAAAATGCGATCACCTTCCTTCTCTTATTCGCTTAATATTTTTTTTCTCTTGCGGTGTGGGGCGTTGTTTGTACGGTTGCGCTTTTTTTGCTGTCTTGGGTCTATTGTTTTCTATATCCTCTTTTCGGTTCCTGATTTCTTTAATGTCTTGATTGATTTATCTTTGGACACTTCGCGGTTATTTAAGTTGGCTGTATTGGCTCTCTTATATGTTTTGTGTGAACTTGCTTATCCTCTTCAAAGTTCTTTTGGTCTTCCGCCAATCTTTCAGTCCACTGATCTAACACTGGATTGGGTCATGCTCTCTTTTAGGATTTTCTAGACTATTGGGCCGTGTTTAGGCCATCTTGCTTCTATCCATAACTCCAAATCTTCTTCCCTCTCATTTTATTTCTTGTTTCTCTTTTGTGCTTTCTTCTTCTATTTTTTCTTGTTCATTTTTTTTTTTTGGCTTGGTGTAGTGTTAAATTTTAATTGAGAATGTTATTTAATATGTGAAATGAAGGGAAAATTATTGGTTGTCTGATTGAAATATCATTTTCTTTGGGCTTGCGCCGTTGTGATTTTTCAATCTATGTGGGGTGTGGGTTCTTGTGCTAAGGGTTCTTTTTATGGATCATATTTGGGATCTTTTGTGGGGTGTTGTTTATTTCCCCAGCGGAGCTGGGTTGCTTTGTGGGGTATGTTTTGTTTTTATTATTTTTTTATGCTCGAATAAAAGCATTCATGAGTATTTTGTTTTTATTATGTGCTATCATATACATACGTCAGTCAGAGATTTCTGGTAATTTATTAAAGTAAGTTAAAAGATTTTCAATTACATTATAAATAAGTATTTTTATGATATGTTTTTATTGATTATTTATTTGTGTGTACCAGAATGAACAAGAAGCCACATTGAACAATACAATATAAGATTTTTTTTAAGTGGCTTAATTACTTTTCAAGACTAAAATGTAAATTTACAGTCTTTTGATTATTCACATACTTTAAATTATTTGCAACTACTTAGTCATTCAATATTTTTGTATTAAGGTATTTACTTATTCTTATATAATCTATATATATTTTGTTTAAGGTTGGGTGTCTTTATTATATAGTTCAGGTATTTTTGGATTTTTGCGCTTGGAGTGTATTATTTATTTTTTTATATGATTATATTATTTGTAATAATACATTTTATGTTTTAATTATTCATTTACATATACTTTTTATTTTTATATTTAATGTACTTGTATTTTTTTTATTGCTTTCATTTTAGTTATTTTTATTATTGTTATTTATTATATCTTATTTATTAATTATTATATATTTTTATATATTAGTTTTATATATATTATTTATGTATTTATATTTTATAGTATTTATTATATTACTTAGATTATTGTATATATAGTACTTCCATAGTATTTTATATTGTAAGTGGATTATATGTAGTATATTCTTATATATATATATTATATAAAATTATCTTCAATTATTAATTTATTATTTAATAAATATTTCATTTTATTTTTAATCCTACCTTAGTGGCCATCTTTATTATATTATATATACTTATATAGTCAGTTACCCTCTAAGAAGCCACCGCCACAATACTCTCTTATCCGCTCTTAAAATTTTTTCACAACACCGCGTAACACTAGTCTGGTAATATTGGAATACACGGATAGCTGCCGACCGGATGCGAATGAATAGTCATATTTACCGGTGCCCGAAAATGAAACGGGAAAATCTTATATTCGGCTTTGGGTTTTCAATATAACTCAATAGCGGGTGGACAGGAGAAACAGGGAATAACCTTTTTTTTTTTTTTTTAATATTTCCTTTTGATTTAATAAAAATTTATAAGTTATATTAATGTAATAAATATTTTAAGATAAAATTAATTATTGTATTTTTTTAATAAATTATATTATGATAATTTTATTTAAGTAATTTGTAAAGTTCCTATTTAAATGGAATAACTTTTTTATATGTTACTCGTTTAAATAAATAGACTTTCTAAGTAATTTTTTATCCTTTTTTTTTATACTAAAAGAATACCCAAAGGGTATATCCGCACCGATGGCCAGGAGTCAGTTTGGTCTCTCGGCCTTTCCGCGGCGAACCTTCGGGTGTTGGACTATTTTCCCCCCCTCCGGGAAGGATCTCCGGAACCCCCCCGCTCTTTGATATTTGGGTGTCGCAGGGGTTCCTTCCGCAAACTCCCCACGGGGTATGGAAACGTTTTCCCCCTTCGTAGTTCCCGACTCGGTCTTTAGGTCCCGCTATTAATGCCGCGTGTAATACTTTTACAAATAATATATATTATATATTTGATTTTATTATTTATTTTATATATATATATATTATATTATTTTATATATATTATTATAATATATATATATATATAGTTATATATATATTTATATTATATATATATATTTATATATAATATATTCATTATTTTTATATATTATAATTATATTTATATTATATATATTTATATTTACTGATTGACGGCCTCGAAGCTCTTCCCCTCCCAATAACAAAAGCCAATTTTTATGTTTATTTATTTTTTTATTTTATTTATTTTATAATATTAATTAACCATATATATTACAAGGATTCCAAAAATGTACTTCTTTTCCCTGTAGCTATTGTAGTTTTTAATTGAGATATTAAGTTTATTGTGGCTACTCATAGACGGTGTCTGAGCTGTAGCATATATATATATAGATATTATATATATTATTTATATATTATATTATTTATATATTTATATATATATATATATTATATTTATAATATATATATTATTATATATTATTATATTATATATTTATACTAATATTTTTTATATATTTTATATATTTTATATATTTATTATTATATATGATAATATATTATATATAATATAATTTATATAATTATTTAATTATCTCGTGGTTCATTGAAGTAGTCATTTACCTATTCTTATAAGCTTTAAGCTGTTAGTTATAGGTTGATGTGAATCTATTAGTTTCGTAGGGTATGGGTATAAGTACTATATTTTATTTTGTATATAATTCTTTATGAAGTAAGGCTTGAATATATAATTTATTTTAGGTATCTACTATTAGTTATTATTTGGTTAGAGTATTCCCTTTTATTATAGGTCATTTTTATTTGGGGGTTAGGGTGCCTTAGGGTATATATTGTTTATATATATTTATATATATTATATATATATATATATATTAATATATATATATGTATATTATTTTATATATTATGTTATTTTTATATTATATTATATTCATTTAATATTGTATATATTTTCACTATATTTTATATATATAGTATTACTTTATCTTATATATATATATTATTATTATATTATATATATATATATTTATTTTATAATATATATTATATGATATATATATATTATTATTTGTTATATATTATATTATATATATAATTATTCTTATATTATTTATATATATTTATTATTATTTTTTAATATATAAAAATGTAGATATTACATTTAATATATATATATTTTATATTATTAGTAATATATAATTTATATTATTTTATTATAATATTATTATATTATTTATATACTATTATTTTTATATTCTATTATTTTTGTTTATATTTTATTTAATTACTATTAATTTTATAAATAATTAATATTGATTTAATTAATAACGCTTTCAAAAAAAGTAAAATAAATAATTACAATCGAGTTTTGGT
>JABUQX010109909.1:0-5000 GCA_015478945.1 Trachelipus rathkii | reverse complement strand
CAGCCCACCCAAAAAACCCACAGAATTGGGTTTTTATTAAATAAAACCACGCCGCCCACACAACAAAACATCACAGATCACCGTAACAAAAAAGGAATAAAGCAAAGAAAAAAAAAAACGCACAAAACCTTAAAAATAAAATTATTAAAATTTTGAATTAAAAAAATAGAGACAAAACCAACTAAATCAGTAATCCCATAAATATGTAATAAAATAAATAAAACCTTAAACGTTAAAAGTCACATACACACACTCGCAGCAGCTTCACTAACTTACTTAACTTAGAATTTAACCCCCCAAAACCGGATACCAATAATGCTAATTAAAACTTTAAAAAAGCTAAAGCTGCATTAATGAATAAATTTAAATACGAAAAACTTAAAAAGTTTTAAAAAGGTAAAACACTAAAACTTCTTAAAATTTCGGCTTGTTTGAGAGATTAGGCTATGTTTTCCATCTAAGTCTTCTTCTATACATATATATATATATAATATATATATATATATATATATAATATATATATATATAATATAATATATATATATAATATATATATATATATATATATATATTATATATATATATTTATATATATATATATATATATTATATATATATATATTAATATATATATAGTATAATATATATTATATATATATAATATATATATATAATATATATAATATAATAAATATATATATATATATATATATTATATATATATATATTATATATATTATATATATATATATATATATAGTATTATATATATTATATATATATTAGAATATATATATAATATACTAGATATTATATATATTATATATATATATATATATATATATCATATTATTTATTAATATAGTATATTATATATTTATATATATATATTATTTATTATATATATATATATATATCCTATATATATATATTATATATATTATTTTTTTATATATATTATATATATTATATATATATATTACTATTTATATATATTTTATATATATTATAATATATATGTATATTATTTAATTATAATATTATATACTAATTATTATTTTTATTAATATATATATACTTATATATATTTATTATATATTATATATATATATAATATATTATTTATATTTTAATGTATATTATGGTCTTATTTCTTCATTTAATTATATAATATTATATATTATATTATTAATATATTAATTTATTTATATTAATATTTTTATTTTGATGTCATATGGGTTGATTAGTCGTTATGAGGTTCCATGTTTAGTTTTTTTTTTTATATTTTTATTATATTTTTATTTTTTATATATATATTATAGTGTATAATTTATTATATATTATATTATATATATATATATTATATGATAGTATGTATATATATATTTTAATCTATATAATATATATATATAATTATTTATATATATATATATTTACTGTATATTTTATTTAGCTAAATTTTTATTAGTTATTTTATATTATATTTTTATTTATTATTGGAAAATATATGCTAATATATCTCAAAATATTTTAATTAATATATATAGGAGCTATATATCTGGGTTGGGTGTAGATTATAGTATATTGATATTATAATGAATATAATATATGATGAGTACTTGCCAGATAGACAACCAATTAATTTTCCTATACCTAATTAGTAACGTACTTAATATCACATTCTCCTGGATAATTCACCTATAGATTGTATTTTTTGCTCCTCATTTATTCTTTTGTTCCTCAATTCCTATATATTTATTATTCTTATTGTTGTTTGGGGGTAAAGGGCCTTTTTTTTTTTTTATTACACAGAAATATTAATATTAAATTTGCTTTTATATCAAACACTTTTAAAAGTAATTTTTATGAACACCTTTAAAAATAATTTTTATAAATATTGATATATAATTTGAATATTTATTAATAATTATTAATATAATTAATAAAATTGTTGGCTAAAATTAAACCAGCAGACCCGACGATGCGACATGCATTATAGAAATACTTTTGTATATATCATTATATTATATTATATATTAATTTATTAATATATAATAGATTTATATATTTCATTTATATAGATATAAATACTATTATTTTTCTTTCCTATAATGTTGATATATTTTATTTTATTATTATATATTTTTTATTTGTTTACTTGTGTTATTTGCTTTATATTAGAAAGTTACTTACTTTATCCTCCAAAGGAATTTTATAGTTTTATTTTTTTAATTTTATAAATATATATATTATTAATTTTATATATATATTTATTATATATATATGATTATATATATTATATATATTATATATTATATTAATATATTATATATATATATATAGTATATATATATTAATTATTATCTATTTATTATTTTTTATTATATATATAATATTACATTATATATATTATTTTATTATATATTATTATATTATATATTTTAATTTATAGTTTTATATGTACAATTTATCCTATTTTCAGTCTAAGTTTTCGGCCATATGTTTGAATACTTCTTAATTTTTTAAATTTTATATTATCTTATATTTTTAATTATATATATATATATACATATAATATTATTTATATATTATATTTAATATATTTATATTATATTTATATATATTATGTTATATATTATATTTTTTATATTATCATATATTTATTTATTTTATAGTTATTATTATATATATATATTATTTTTAATATATATATATATATTATTATATATCTTATATTTATTTATTACATCTACATCCTATTAAGATTTGTCATGTATGATTGCATTGATATACTACTGATAGTATCATCAGAATATCGTATAATATATATTATATATTATATTATATTTATATTTAATATATATATATTAAATATTTAATTATAATTAAATATTAATTTATTATATATATATATAATATTAATATATTTATAATATTTACTTATTATTTTTTTTTTATATTTTTTTTCTATATTATATTATTATATTTTTTAATTTATTAAAATTGTTAGTAATTAAGATTTTTTATTTATATTTTATATTTTATTAATTGACTCCACTATTTTCCTTTTTCATTTATTCTTAGTCATTTTTTTTTCTAAAAACGTGAGTTTAAACATACAATACAAACAACGCTTTTTAGTATAGGTTAAGTTTGAAAAGGTAGAACTCTAGCTTTGTGTCAATTTCTGCAATTTTTTTTTCATTTATGCTCAGTTATTTTGTTTTTTAAAAAGTTGTCATTATTATTTACAACGAGGATAGCCTTTAATAGTTTAAAAATGTGTAATCTATTAATATTATATTTTATTATTTATTTATTAATTATTTTTATTTAATAATATATTATATATATATTAATTATATTAATATATTATATTAATTAAGTATATATATATTAAATATTAATTATATTAATTATTATTAATATATATATATTATTATTAATATAATATTATATATTATATTAATATATATATATGAGTAATGTGACTTTTTTTGAGGCTCAAATTAATTATAAAAAAAATAATATCGTTGATTAATGAAGGGAAAGGAAACTATATAAAGAGAATCGTTGGTTGGCACGTTGCCCTCATCTCGCCAACAAGTGGATTCGCTCTTTGCTACGACAACAACTCAGCGCGCCGACACTTGTTATTAAGGATAAAGGATGTGAGCCCGTATACTTTTGAAGTGTATTTTATCTCCATTATACTATTTTTTATAGTATTTTTTCCCGTATATTTAAATTTATATTCATTCACTGTATATAGGTATATATATTTATAATATATTTATTATATAGTATATATAGGTAATTATTATTTTTGGTTATTTCTTAATATTTTAATGTTACTTATATACTAGGTATAGGTTTTTTATTTTTGAGTATTTTATTGGTAGTATTTTAATAGGGTGCGATGTTGAGGTGTAAGTTGTATATATATTAGTATGAACTTTTTTATATCCGTTTCCCGGTTTTATATTCTTATTTATTTTAATTAGGGCATTATTAGGAATTTAGTTGGTTTTGTGTAACTTTTCTTATGCTTTATTTAATCTTTATTATACATATAATTTTTATATTTTTAGGTTTCAGTGGCGTTTTTTTTTTTCTTTAGGTTTATTTATTATACTATTATTTTATTTTTAGTTACATTACAAAAACTCGCATTTTCATTTGTTTGGTGTTAGGGTATATATACGTACTGTGATATTATTTATCTACTTATTAATTATAACACCTTTCTGATGTAGGTATTTATTTATTTAGGGTGTAGGTCACTCATATTGAGTGTATGTTATTCACGATATTTAGTTAGTGTGTTTATATGTTATTTTAGTGACTAGGTACTTATGATCATGTCATTGCTACTGCTGTATGTGGAGCCTATGCAGTGAGGGTGTAGGTAGGGTGGGCGCCTCAGGCTCGGGGTTCTCCTTGACTTCGCCCTGTTCGATGGTCACTAGCCCAGTATCTCATGCCTCTGTGGTTATCTTATTATTAAATTATGCTCAACTTCATTCCGATTCATCTATTATTTATAACTTTACTGTCTGAGTAACTAAGCTATACCTAGTCATCATAGTAGCCTTCTTATTATTCTCACATACTTAACTTGATATAGAATGAATATCTTAGAATCCAACTATATAATTTAATAACCTTTTTACTTAATACTAATTTTGCAAGCTAAACTAAATGTAGTATGTGTTGTTATACTGTTGGCCTTAATTATTAACATTATAACTATCACCTGTATATACACGATATCTGAATAGAATCTATATGAAATATCTCTAAATTTATCGTAATGTTCTGTGGCTTACTTTTATCTTCTCTTTAATATATAATATTATAAAATACCTATTAACACACCACTATTAACTTTTGTTATGTTTTATACTTGAGACTCCTGCGTTTATACCTCATATATCCGGCCCAGCTTTTCCCCTCTTTTGACAACTATCTCCTTTACTTCTCCTTATGAGCGTACCTGT
>JABUQX010109908.1:0-16116 GCA_015478945.1 Trachelipus rathkii | reverse complement strand
CCAACACAATTTCAGAGACAGTCGAGAACGAACTTTATAAGAAGATTGAAAATGTGATTTTTTTAGTTTACAGTTTGATGAAAGTACCCTACCGACGTAGCGGGACTTGCAGTTCTTCTTGTGTTTGTGAGGTACCCATTCGCATTGCAAATGAGCGAAGTGCTTGAGACTTACACCACTGGCGACGAAATTTTCAATGCTATCGACAAATTTGTACAGGAAAATGATTTGGAATGGAGAAGTGTGTGGATATTTGCAGTGATGGAGCGGCTGCAATGGTTGGAAAAACTAAGGGAGCGGTGTCTAGGATGAAGCAAGTGGCAGAAAACGCCACCAGCCGCCACTGTGTCATACATCGGCATTTCCTGGCAACAAGAAAGATGCCACAAGATTTTTAAAAGCCTTACTGGATGATGTTGTGAAGATAATTAATCATGTTAAGAGCCGCCCGCTTCAAGCACGCCTTTTAAAACTTACCGCCGAAGATATGGGTATGGCTCACTTCCAAATCTCGTTGCACACAGAAGTGCGGTGGCTTTCAAGAGGAAAGATTTTAGCCAGAGTGTTTGAACTAAACGATGCATTACTGGTCACATTTACAGAGCAGTCTTTTTTATTCAAAAATTAACTGATGTCGATTGGCAGCTTAAATTGAGATACCTTTCCGACATATTCGAAAAACTAAATGAAACCACCACATCTCTCCAAGGGAAGGGAGGAGCACAATTAGACAAAATAAAAGGCTTGCGCAATTTTTTTTATTTTTTGAAGCGTGTGTCAAGAGCAGAGACATCTCCAACTTTTCTCGGTGGCAAGAATTTGTCAAAGCAAATGAGATCCATCTTCAACCGAACTTCCTCGAAATTATTACTGCCCACATGGAAGGTTTGAAAAAAAACATTGTTGAGTATTTTCCCGATATTGATTCTGAGGATGTCTGCAGCTGGATGACAAACAAATTTTCGTGTGACCCGCGACGAAAACCTACTGGGATGACAAATGAAGCTTTTCAAAATCTGCTGGACGTCAGTGAAGACCGCACTTTGAAACTTAAATACCACGAAGGGGGCCAAGAAGAGTTATTGATGCAAGTGTATGCAAAAAACAATGCTGTTGGCAAGATTGTTAAAAGACTTGTGCGTTTTATCCACTTATCTATGCTAGTCTGCATTCTCAACGTATGCTTATATAAAAACAGATACAGGAGTAAACTTTCAGCGTCAAGTGATTTAAGTGTAAAATTGACAAAACTTCCTATAAACGTAAAGAAAATAATGAAAAATTAATTAAAACCGTTTCATTCTTCACATTAAAGGTAAATGAGCATTAAATTGCATTTGTGTTTTCTTGTTTTCCTAAGACCCAAGACTAACTACTCAAACCAATTTAAGAGTAGGTGTGCCGCAATTTTTAGCACAACAAGGGTGCTGCGGTGAAAAAAGTTTGGGAACCCCTGCACTAGATAATCGATTCCAGAATCTTTTGCAAATAGGTTTTAGAATAAAAAACAAACGTCAGTAGAATATATATATATATATATATCATATATATATATATATATATATATATATTAGTATTATATATATATATCTATATATATATATATTATATTATATATATAATATATATATATATATATATATATATATATATTATAAAATGTTATTTTTTAGAATTTTTTTTGGTTGATCGTTAGGAAATAGCATTTACATTAATTTTGGTTGTAAATGAATGCATGTCACACGAACGCTTACCCCAGACCCGTGAGTTATGGCGACAGATTTTAAATATAAAATCATTAAATGCACTAAATTTGAGATTTAACTTTGATATTAATGCATGTTTACGTGGGTGCTCCCACCGACCTGTTAATGGTGGAAAAATAACCATATATAAAACGAAACACTAATATTTTGTAGTTATCGCACAATATCATTGTATTACACTACATAGCGTTCCTTTCCACTTCTCTAATAAATTTTAAAAGAAAAAAGTATGCATACTAGGAAAGAGCTATATATATATATATATATATATATATATATATATATATATATATATATATATATATATATATATATATATATATATATATATATATATATATATAGGAACCGACCGGGGCCCCGGCCCCGGCCAACCCCGGCCATTTTTAGCGACCCCGGCCCCGGCCCCGGCCCCGGCCAAAAATCAGGAAAAACCGGGGTTTTCTACCGGAGTTAACTGTAAATTTACACTAAATAATAGAGGGTTAAATCAAACAAAATAAAAAAATATATTTTAATTCCATTACTCCTTTGTTATAAATTGATGCAAAATATATAAACATACCTAAATATAATCAATTTTTTGGTATTTACGATGATTTCAAATTAAAATTGAGGCCAAATTATAATTTTTCCGAGTTTTTAACATAAAAATATTCGAAATTTGATATATCAAACGAATTCGGAAAAGGAAATAAATATAATTGTTAAAATATTAATGTATTTATTATTTATTTAAAGTAAATATCTTCAAAAAAATTAAATATTTTCCGAAATCTCTTTTCAAAATTATTTATTTAATTGAATTAATATATATATATATATATATATATATATGGTTTGTGATTATATTATCTATATATATATATAAATATATATATATATATATATATATATATATATATATATATATATATATATATATATATATATATATATATATATATATATAATAGATAGAGTTCCTTGGATTCCTTTTAGTTGTGCTTAAGTCAATTATTTTATTGTTACAGAAAAACACAGTTAGCCATCATCTCTTTTACCTAGGTCTAAAGGAAAGCTAATTCTGTCCCGACCAGTGATTTGGATTTCTTCGATCCATCAAACTGGCGTGCCGTTGGTCGCCATTTTCTTTTTCATGGTACAGCCGATGGATGCCAGAGCCACCATTTTTGGCGCACCACCGGTGGGCGCGCCAGGCTGCTACCATACGTAAAAGGACCTGATGACAGCCCGCATTGAGCTGGCTTTCGATCATCGGCCAGCCGATGGCGGTCAGGCGCTACGCCTGGGCGACGGTTAAAGCCCGAATTTGTTGCTCTGCTCTTTCTTCTTTCAAATCTATGGTTCCACCCATATGCACAGCAGGGGGATGATAAGGCGCTGCTTAGGAGAGCTGTGGGCCTGAGAATGCTTGTTAAGATACATTTCGATGGAATGAGTAGTAATATTTTTTGCAATAACGAATGCGGCAGGGAAAGGTGCCATAGTACCTTCTGCTTTGTTAAATGCTTTTGTGATGAAACCTCAGGATATGAAGTGATTCTGAAAGTACAGGATATTTACAGCCGTAATAGACGAGCATACGAAGCTGACGGAAGTTGGCCTCGTTGTGAAACGATGTACACGGCAGCTTGCGTGCGAATGGCCGGCCTTCTACGCTACAAAAATCGCAGGGCAATACGCGTCTACGTGATTACGCACGAGAGCGATGCCAGTTGGAGCGCATTTATGGTAGCAATGAAGGATGAATAGTATTATAGTTTAGACACAATAGGTTGGTGTTGCAGGAGGAGACAAATGAGCTAATCCATAAACTGGTGGTAGTACTGTTAGCCCCATGCAGCTGCTGCATAAGATGCGGGGACGCAGAAAGCATTTGAGGCGGTCATTAAAATGAAAGAAGCATATTGTAATGAGAGACAATGAGATGTTTAATATATGAAACGAGATACAATCTCCTCATTACAACATAACTTCTTTCATTTTTAATGGCAAATATTACAAACAAACTTTCGTGAGTATGTGATCCCCACTGTCTCCCATACTCAGTAACATATATATGGAACTAACAGAATTTAATCATATTTTACCCCACACTCTTTATTAAACAATAGTTTATGGATTAGATATGTAGATGACATTTTTGTCTCCCTCCCTCACAACAACACCAACCCTAATGATGTCCTAAACTATATTACCTCTATTCATCCTTCAGTTTAGTATACCATAGAAATGCCTTCCAACAACTCTATCCTTTCCTCGATACCTTAATCACATTATGGAATAACAATTACTGCAATTTACTATATAGAAACCAACATTCGCAATTCAAACTATATTATGCATTATTATCTAATCATCTCAAACACAAAAATTAGCTGTTCTTGTCATCTCTATTTCTCCGTGCTTTTCGTATATGCTCTCCCCTCTTCTAGCACAAGAAACTAAATACATCCACAATACTTTCAAATCACTTTACTATCCTGAGTTTTTCATCACAAAAGCATTTAACAAAGCAAAAAAGAGGTACTATAGCACCTTTCCCCCGAAAAATAGCAACACCTCCTTTTTACCAATTCCTCAATTACCATTATATTCGTTAAAACAAATATTACCAAAAAATATTACCCTCATTCCATCAAATAACATCACCTTAAAAACATTCTCAAACCCCCAAAACGAAAAAAAAATCTCCCCAAAGCTGTATATATCACATCCTGCAATACTTGCAATAAAACATATATAGGTGAAACCATAGATTTGCAAAGAAGAAAAAATCAACATACAGATGACCTGCACAAGGACAGCATAGGCGTAACACAGGCAACTCTATCAATATCAACAATATAAAGATGATCAGAAATATCAATCACACGAACCATCGCAAAATCATGGAATCCCTTTGCATTTATAATAGTAACAACTACAATAAGCATCCCGGTGAAGTTAAGATAGATTTTATACAACTACAATAAGCATCCCGGTGAAGTTAAGATAGATTTCAACAACACCATGAAGAAAAATAGCAGACCAACTGGAAACACACTGAAATGAGAAGATCAAGAAAGAAATCCAGTCCCTTAGCCTGAATAGGTCTCGCGTGTCGGGACGAAAATTAGCTTTCCTTTTTAAAATTTATTTCATTAAAAAAAAGTGTCTTTAACAATGTTTTTCATTTGTGTACATTTAGTAATAAAATGAAGTGACAGTAAAGTGTGCAAAAATATATTTCTCGTGCAAAAGAGAATAAATTTTAAATATATATATATATATATATATATATATATATATATATATTTATAGATATATATAGAGAAGGAGAATATATGTATATATATATATATATATATATATATATATATATATATATATATATATATATATATATATATATATATATATATATATATATATATTTTAATTACAACTTATTATCCTAGAAAATCAATTATTTTTGAAAAATTTCTTTCGAAAATATTTATTTAATTGAATTAATTAAATGTATCTTTTTATAATTTAAATTATTAATTAATTGAAATTATATTTAATGTTCATCCTAAGTTTTAAGACTTTCAGTGTTTTTGACTTACATTTCTAATTTTAGCTAACCCCGGCCCCTCGGCCCCGGCCCCCGGCCCCGGCCCCGGCCAAAATTAGGAGCAACTCCGGCCCCGGCCCCGGCCCCCGGCAAGCCTCCCGCATCACTCCTTTACCTTGGCCATATATATATATATATAAATACGCCGTTGGTTTATGATAACATCGGTTTCGGTAATGAGATTTAAAAGCTAACACAACTGCCAGGAATTGATCCCAAGAGTATAGTGATGCGAATGCCGTTTTACTGACTGAGCCACGGCGCTAAAGCGTGCACATAAACACGCACATTATATATATATATATATATATATATATATATACATAAAAAAGAAGAGTGATATATATATATATATATATATATATATATATATATATATATATATATATATATATATATATATATATATTCAGCATCCCGAAGAGGCCAGGCATGTAACTAAAAAACTATAACAGCTACAAGAAAATAAAAAAATTTATTAATCAGGAGACATTTTTATCCATGTTTTTTTTAAAATAAATAAATAAAATAACGCTTTTGAAAAACTTAAAATTGTTAAAAATGATGGAAAGCTGTATGATAAGCATCGTTTTTTGAGAATTACGAAGGAGCTCGAAGTACCGAGAAAGCGCGTAAAGTTGTCAAATGTTGATTTTTTTACGCCTCCATACCCTACTGTGACCTTAGAGCGGTATCTTCTGTGGCCATGAGCTTGCGTAAGCGCAAGGCTGCCTATTCGATGCCGCAGTTTATAGTGTTGCAAGATCGACACTATTATCTCTCAGGAGTTATAGGCTTTAGAGCCTTGTCCATAGCTATGGGTTTGACTTATCACACCTTTGCTATGGACTACACGAGTGCTGACGCGTTAAATAGAAGGCAGCAAATAGGTTCTTGTTGGCCTGGGAAATTCATGAGTAATATGTTTTCAGGAAACTGGGGCCGGAGTCCATTCTTAAGTTGGGGGATCGGGCTTATGGAGCGTATGTCGAAGGAGGGGGCCACGATGGCACATTCTCATTTTTATGAGTATCCAATTGTGTTCCAGTTCATGCGGCCTCGCAGCTGGCGTTCGCCGTACGTGAGTAGGCGGAACTGGGTAGTGGCTAGTCGTTTCATCATAAATTTGTATTCCGATGTGTATATCCAGCAAATTTTTGATGAGAATATGCTGCGGTTTAGCCCGGCTGTAAGTGCGTGCCGGGGTATCTTGACGCACGGTATTTCGATACCTGAGGGGAAGGAGATTCGGGTGACGGGGCGGGGAGGACCGGTAATGGGGAAAATTTATCCAAGGCCGAGAAACCCCGACTCTGTCCATCTTAATTTTTACCCGTCGGGTATCCTTTAGTTATAAAAGAAAAAATTCAACATTTGGAAACATTTACAATCAAGCAATGTAACTTAACATGGCGAAAAAGTCATTTCCACTTTTTTATGTTAAAGCGTATTTATTTTATTTTTTTTTTAATTTCAGGGGTAAAATTGTCTTTCGAAATTAAAATATGTATTTATAATATGTTTCGAGTTACCTGAGTTAGCTGATTATAAATTTTTTAGTAACAATTCGCTGGCCTCTCGAGAGGTAGAAGTGTCCACCAATAGGAAGAGAAAGAATATGATATTATATAAATATATAAAATATATATATATATAAGTTATATATATATGTATAATGGATATATATATATATATTATCAGAAAAAATATAAATTATTTTTATACAAATTTAATTTTTATATTAATATATATATTGTAATATATATTTTATTATTATTATATTTTTTATTATTTTATATTTTGTTGACTATGAAAAGTCTTCTTTAGACAGAGGTACCAGAAAACTTAGGCTCATCAAAATGTCAATCTGCAAATCGTTTAACCAAAACAAAAATGCTTTAAATATACGAGTATATATTAAGTCGTTATTTACCTTCTCCAGATTGCTCGCCGAATTAACACTGAATTGTCTATGAGTATCCCAAATAAGAAGACTTCGGTGCATTAACCTTGCCAGACGTATAATTAAATAGGCTTCAATTAATGTCAGAAAATCTGGAAATGGTTTGAGAATACTTAAGAACCTTTCTTCGGCTGAAAAATGTATTTGTTTAAATAGATTAAGAAAGATGTTTATTGATATAAGTGTCGTTGATAGAGACAATTTCCCACATTTATTAAACAAGGTCTATTATTATTATATATATATATATATTATTAGTTACGAAAAAAAAACCTATATAATTATTAAATTATTATTATATATAATGGTATTAGTTATAATATATTATAGTGTTGGTAAAAACTTTAGCAAAAAGTCTTGAGTCCCTCTAATGAATAAAGCTTTTCAGAATAGGCATTTTCATATTTCATGTAAAAATTATTGTAGCGGTATCTGGCAACATTAAAATCTAAAAGGTTGCACAATTTAACCCGTGAAACATTGTTTTAGCAGCAATCACAGCTTTCATAGTTGTAGGATGTTTTTCGAAGAATTTTTCACCAACAATTTAAATTATTGCAATTGTAAATTTACATCATTATTGTTGGCAAATTTTTATTGAGGCAAAAACACGTATTTAGCCTTAAGAGAAGAAAATGTGCCAATTAAAGAGATTTGCGTATGTCCAAGAGGTCCAAAGAAACCATCATGAGACTCTTAGCGTTCACCAAAGGGGGTCCTTCTGGGTACGTTTCACGCCATAAACCCATGATGGGCAGATCTAAAAAGACATCTCAGGCAACCGATAAACTTTTAAAAAGAGAGATTGCGAATGATCCTACAATTTTGGTTTTCTTCATCTAGGTTGATTGTAAAGAATGTTACGCTAACTATTTCAGAGTTACTAAGAAAATGTCTCGGGTTTACTCTAAGTCATACCTCTCATTCGGGTCATTCTCAAAAAAAACCTGAGACTTGCACCATGAGCAGCGAGAACCCCTTCTCAGCGACGATTGAGTAACAACGTAGATTGAGGGTGCTTATCTTATACAAGTATAAGGTGTTCATCAGTTATCATGTGAAATATTATGAATAAGAATGTGTTTCATACTCTTCATTGTTATCCTATACGGACATTTAAATGCATATTAGCGTAAGTAACGTCAGTAGAATAAAAACCTAATATAAGGTACCATTCATGAATAATATAATGTACATAATACGAAAACTGTATAATAACACTCACAGATATTCTCAAGATATAATGGTGGCTGATGAGTCTCATATATATAATAGTTAGGTCCAAAATGGGAAGATGACAGGTAATGTACTTTTCTATCACCTCAAAAGTATGTATACTCAATGATATGGACTGCAAGATTTATTATATTTGATGTTTTAGTAAATTTGGTTTGATATTAATTGAAAGGGTAGGTGTTCACATTAAGCATAAGATGGTGCACCCTGCCACATAAGTCTCAGAAGTATTAGTGAAGTGGTGTTTATAAATGATTATAAATACATCACTCTTAGAATTGGACCTTATAGGGAACTCTTTCATGATCTAACCCCATAGATAATTGACTTTGAATATATATAAAAATAACACTTTCTGGGAGAATACTAATAAGTTCAATTCCTCAGGTTCAATGGACGGAGATAAAGTATTTGTGAGGTAATCAATGACCCTGTATATATATATATAATATATATTCATCCTTATCTGAAATCTAATATCTTGTGAAAGGACTAATAATATATTACATTATGAGTAACTCAAAGGTCGACATGATACTATAAATAATATATTTTATCATTAATAAATACTTTATTTCAACTTTATATTATTTTTTTATCCCGAAATATTATAATTATATAGTTACTCAAAGCTTATTTTGCCGACTATTTACTATATTATTAATATATTAATTAGTAATATATATATATTAATAATATTAATATATATATAATATTATATTAATAATTATATTATATATAATATATATATATAATTATATATTTAATTATATTATATATATATATTATATATATATAAATATACTATATATTAAATTCATTCAGTGATATAAATAACATTAGACCATAATAAAAATATAATTTATTTAATTTTAATAAGTTACAAATTAAACTAATGTTATTAAAATAATGTTAACACTTTAGAGTGTGAAATCTTTATAGGTAATAATATATGTGTATTCAATAGAACTCAAAATATCCTATTCATATATATATAGATTTAAATTTTTTATTAAATGAGTTTCATGTGATAATTAATCAATTTAAAATCCATTAAACACAAAACTTGCAGTTATGTGGAACATGGTATAGGAATAATATAATATAATATAATAATATAAGATTAATATATAATATATATATGTAGAAGTATACTCGTAAATTATAAGTGGAGGCGAATAACACTCACCTGCATATATACAGGACAACCAACTCTGCTGGTTAAAAGAAGCTTTGAAGATGTCTTCTCAGAACACCTCAACCTTTATGAAGATTGTTATATTTTAATAAGAGAGATATAGTGATCCTTATAATTAGGGTCACGAGAAAAATAATAAATATTGAATATTATAAATATAATTAGGTATTTATATATTATGTGAAGTTAATATCTGTTTTCATGGAGTATATACTTTAGAAAATATTCATAGCTTATTTCCAATAAACTAAATTCAGATAATGTTCTAGATTGTCACCGCATTTGATTATATATGATTAAAATAGATTTTTTCACCTGTTTTAGGTAGAATATATATGAATAGTATATAGATGAAAAATTATTATAATAAATATAATGTTAGGTGAGTTATAAAGTAATCAATAAGGTTAGTTTAGTGATATATTATATAATATATATATATTAGCGTACCATTCGCACGTTCTATATTTGACTATTCATAAATTATAAATAGTTATAAACCTTTATATATTGTTATTAATCATAGTTATTATTTGTATATATATTATATTTTATATATAATATTTAATATATTATATATATATATAGTATAAATATATATATATATAATATATATAATATAATTATATTTATATATATATCATATATTATATATATATATATAATATATAATATATTAATTAATATTATATATTATTATATTAATATATATATATATATATATTAATATATATTGATATTATAATATATTATAATATATATATATAATATAATATATTATCTATTGACCTTTGTGTTATACGACTCTATATCGTTCTCAGTTATTGATTATTTTATATTATTGTTTTTTTATAATATATAATATTTACTTATATTCCTCTGTGCCAAATGAATAAGTGTTTTACTATGATCTAATACCTATTACAATTTACGAAGTCGGTAGTAGGTTTTAGTTAGAGCTTCGTCACATAGCCGTTCTCACGAAGTGAAAAGGTATGCTAGTTTACTCATTAGGGACCTGTCTTTAACGTATATACGTACTCCACGATCAGTTTTTATTTTCATTTCTTATTAATCTTAAAAGATGCGAGAATATGCCCCTTACATAATGTGGTGTTACGTCGGAACGTGGATGGGCGAGTTCTAGGGCTCTCTCGTCTGTGTCGGTGTATTAACGACTGATGACTACATCTTTTTCGTGTATGGTGCGTGTTTCTATCCTCGTTACGTTTTGCCGATGCAGGTAATTATTGAACAACGATACGCTTTCAAATTCTGTGTGAAACGTTACAAGTCTGCCCTGAGACATTTTGCTTTCTTAACGGCTTTATGGGATGCCTCACGAGCTAACTGATGGTCACCCCCGTTTTTCACGGGGAACAAAGCTTGAGAGTCTCCTCGGCGCCCCCGCGTTCTTTCGAGAAGAAAGGTATTTGTAGGACGTCTGTTGCGCGGGGGTAGAGAGATCTCGTCAATTACCATATACGCTCGACAATACCGTGCAAGTATGTTGAGGCGTGTGATGGGAAAAAGGCATGCACCGCCCCCTCCTACTGTCTCTCCGTGCTGGTCGCATAAGTGCGCCACCTAGAATATATATTACTGCATTTATGGATGAAATACATGGTCTCAGTGTGTTCATTAGATAGTATTATATAAATCAGTCAGATGCTACATTAGTCCAAATAGTATGGAACTTAGAGTAGTGTTTCGGTGCCAGTGATCTATTTTCTAGGTCTTGGATGTATTTGATATCTTTGGGATATAATTTGCTCTGACAGTTGGCATTTATAATAGTATATCTCGCTATTAGTATAGCTTGATTCACATTATGTAAATATGGCTCTCCTCCGCTCAGACTTCGGAGAAGTCACTTATCACTTGAAATAAAAATTTTTTAATTAATATATTATACAGGCTCTCTTGATTTCTCAATGTAAGTATTTATTAGAAATATTTCGAACTGTGAGTATCTCGTCTCGTCCACCTCGAAACTCTCAAAATTACCGCATTAGTGTCGGTGATAACTAGTACATCACATAAACAATTTCTCATGCTTAGATAACAGAACAAAAAAACTCGAAGAATCAATAACACATAATGGTGATAACAATGAGATGATTATCCTCTAGTTATTTTTTTCGACTAGCCGTGGTATTGTGCACAAGGAATACAATTGTACCTTCAGGACAGGACATAGTTATAATCACCGTCTTTTACAAAAAATGTCTTGGAAGGAACGATATCGAAAACGAGTTCAGCGAGTCATAACAGACATTGCAGACCTATTATAGCTATACTATGCTATATTATATTATATATGTACTCATCGATATATACGCTAGCCATCTCACTATACTGCCGTATCTATCATAATATTATTAGATATTTCTGGCAAATGTAATAAAACTATTCAATAAAGTACTTCCAAATTCCATCCATTATCAGTACTCAGAATATCTAGTCTGTGCCGTGAGTACGTTATTTCTTACTTCTTAGTGAAAATTATAATAGTTATCGAGGCTGTCATCATTTGGTGATGAAAACAAAATATTATACTATAACATATATAGTTAGAAACTAATACATACTTCAGGATAAATAATTCTCTCGGTTAACTAGTACTTATATATATATATAATAGAAACTCAGTAGATAAGAATACTGTTATGTTGGAACCGCTGTATAACCTTCCAAGGGTCATATACTTTCGAAGGAGATAACTTGTAATATCAGGTAGCTAAATAGTGTTCTTTAAACTATAATATAAATATAACTCAGACATCTCAATTATACATCATTACTTTATTTGTACGATATATATATATATATATATATATATATTATATATATATATATAATATATAACAGTATATATATATAGTATATTGTTACATAATATAGATATATATATTATATATATATTATATGTTTATGTATTATATGATAATATATTAATAATATACTAATGATATATATAATTAAATATATTATTTAATATATATATATTAATATATATATATATATATATATATATATTATATATAATATATATATATATATATATATATATATATATATTATATATTAAATATAATATAATACAGTATATTATCTAGAAGTAATCTAGAATCACATCTATATTCATTCTAGTAATTGTTGTCGTCTTCCCGAAATGAGGTATCAGATGGAATAACATGAGTTGGCCGTATAACTGTTTATAGAAGCTGAAGAATAATTGTTATTTATTTATGCAGAATATAAATACAACCAACATAATGTCTAATTATACAAATGTGGAATAATAATCAGGGTAAATAATTATATTGATAATAATTATCTTTAAGTGTATATTTCTTCAGGAGGAATTTCTCCTTACTAAATATATATGACCTAAATATTTATATTAATAAAAAAAATCCACGTATTACAGGAACCTTCAATAAATATTTCTATAAAGGAAGGACAAGTTTAATTTGAAGGACATATGGGCACTGGCTTTTCCACCAGAGTTGATATATATATAATATATAGGTAGGTAATATTTTATTAGTTATCAGATTATGATTTTACATATAACATATATGATATATTTACATACGTGTATGTTAACGTGTCTTATATATGATGGTTTTGACTTCCATTATTTATAACATAGCTATTGCTCTATAGTTTATTTATCATATAAGTCCTCAAGTAAATATATACAACTTCTATATTCTTTTGGGCAACGAAACTTTGGGCCTATAATTACTTATTAAGTCTTTGAGTACTTTTATATCTTTTCTATACTCTATGTAATAATTGTCTATTCTTATTACTAAATAAACTGATAAAAATCCGACCATCCTTATTCTTTAAGACCCTATATTAACATATATTTTATAATAGTGAGTATTCTACCAGAAAGAGTAAATTATGCTACTTATTATCAACTTGATATTTAGGTATACTATACAACCGACTCAAAAGAAAAAAAACTATTAGCTTACAATAATAAATGATAAAGTATCAATAAGCACATATATATATAATAACTCTTAAGAAGTGTAAGATATTGCTAAATGTGTTTGGATTAGATAATCTTATATATAAATAGGTTAGTAATTTGAGGATAATAATATTATTAAAACGAAAGTTAATTATATTACATTGAAATTTGTAAATAATGATTATTATATATTCAACCAGATATCCTCATATATAAAATAAGTTCAAATATTGATTTCAATGCTGCATATTTTTAATATTATTTAATGTCCTCGAATATGGATATGTAGGTTAGTAATTTTTTTAGATATAGTTATACTTATAATGACTTATTTAGTATTATTATAATTTTTTTTATCTATTTTTAAGGCAGATTACTGTATTAATTTAGTAAATAATATAAAACTTTTGACCGTATATGATATTATTGTCATTATTAGGGTAATATATATATCAGACTAATTTTAGTTGTAAAATTTCTTTTTCTCAGTATTTTGATAAAGGAATATAGTATACAATAGTATATGAATATTATTAGTAATAGGTAAATAATATCAAATTAGGTTAGTGATTACATATAGTAATTTTATTCTTCCGTATTTAATGAGAAGATTCTTAGCCAAAAACGCCGTAATAGTTTCTTTTTTATATTTATAATACAGAGACTATGTCAAGATATTATTATGATTCTCTCATGTTTACTATATAAGAATTATATATATACCTAAATAAATACGTAAGTATATATTAATATATATAGAATTAACCTCGGTATCATGAAAAAAATAATGTATAGAGTACTAAATGCTATATCTATATATTATTATAACACCAAATAATATAATACTCCTAAAAATATGTAATAATATGCTTTATTTAATACATTTGTATATTCGTTTACTCAATAACTCAGTTTTTTTATCTATCTAATAACATATAGCGATTAAAATGGTAAATGGGATGTCACACTATAGTATAGGTATTATACATTATAAACTGCTATATATATTTTTATTCAGTTATTTTTATTAAATATCGATTAACCGGAAATAATCATTAATAATAACCTAAATTTCCTGAGACATTATAATTATTATTGATATGGTACTGATTATTATCAATTAACTTTATCTCATACTCTACCGCGACAGTCTTTGTATTAGTCAATCATATCTATATTATTATAAGTCATTATTGATAATGTATTAAATTTTACCTGTTGAAGATAAGGTAATCTAAATATCTATTACAATCTCAAATATATACTAATTAAATTATGTATAAAAATAACTATTTAGAATATTGTAAATGACGTATATACTACCTCCTAAATATATATTTTTATGAGTTATACCCAGTACCTATTATGACGGAAAAAAACGGTCTATTCTATCTGAATATATAATAGATATATATTATATATAGATATATATATATTAAATATAATATATAGTATATATAATTTATATATATATATATATATATTAGATTTATATAATTAAATATATATTTATATATTATATATATATTTATAATATTAATATATATATATAATATTAAAATAAATATATATATTATATATTATAATATAGTTAATATTAATGATTTATTATATATATATATTAAGTTAATATTATTAGATATATAATTTATATATATAAGTATATATATTATAGTATATATATATTATTTATATCATATATATATATATATATATTAAACTATGATTTAAGTATTATTTATATTTAACACGTGATATAAAATATTGCTATGTCATAGATATGTATATATTATCTTTATATATATTTTGTGACAAATGCTATATATATATATCTATATCCATATATAAATATGATTTATATATATTATAAATAAATTTGTACCTATATATTATATATATATAATTGTTACTAATTGTTTAATTTCAATATATGTATCTGGAATATTTTAACTTAAAAATTTATGCTCACATGGGCAAATTGGGAAATGTTCAAAGTAATATTTCTATATTATCTTCTTTCCGAAAGTTATTACTAAATTTTATATACTAATAAAATAATACCCATTACGTACAGTAACTTAAGTTCTCACGTCTCAATTACGTAATAGCGTAAAGTAAGTAAACATATATCCGACTAAATTTTGCTCCTAGTTATATTAACTGGAAGTTCAAAAATATTGTGGAAACCCAAAATTATTTGCCTAGGACGTACTCGTAAGTCGATATATATATATATATATACTGAATAATTTAATATTAATATATTATATTATTAATTAATTTATAATTAATATTATATTATATTATAATTATAATTTATATATAATTATAGTTATATATATTAATTATATGAAATTTTGA
>JABUQX010109907.1:5000-52804 GCA_015478945.1 Trachelipus rathkii | reverse complement strand
AATATTTTATATAGATATTAAGTATATATATAATATATGTACGTATATTATTATATATATAGATATATTATATATATATATTATATATATATATATATATATATATATATTAATATATACATATATTACTTCACGCCCTATATATATCTAGTGTATACTGTACTATATATATGTTATATTATAGTATACTATATTACTATTATATATATATATAGTATTATATATATATTATATATGTATTACTGTTCAATTATAGTAGATTAATCATATATATTTTTCTTAATAAACACAATATCATGAATACTAACGCTATTATTCTCGCCTACTTAATAGTTATTAGTTAATACTGTATATTACTATATACTATTGTAGATATACTAGATATATATATATATTCGATCTCAGTGGATCAATACACTTGATTTATGTTGAACCTATATAGATAGTATACTATATTAATACTGTCTCTCAATAATATAACATATACTATGACAATAAAATATAATAATACTTATATTCTATATATATACTATATATATAATATATATATATTAAATATATATATATAATATATATATATATATATATATAGTATATATAACACGTATAATTTATATATATACGTATGGATCATTAATATATATAACTATATTTCTATATATATATATATATATCATATGTATATATAATATATAGACGTACTAGTACTATATAAGTATATATAGATTATATATATTATAGAATACTATATATACACGGTCGTTAGTATTATATATTAGTATATATATAATTACCGTTGGCTACTATATATTATATATACTATATATCATATTATGTATTATACTATATATATATATATATTATATTATATATATTATATTATATTTAGTGATGCAGTAGATGCCATTTGTTCGCAGTCGCGGGGAATGCGCGAGATGTTTGATTTTAACAGGGGCGGGTTGCGGTCATGCGGATGGTTGTATATTTATATTATATATATATCATATGATATATATATTATATATATATTATATATAGGATTATATTATATATTATATATATATATTATAATAAATATATATATTATAATCTATATATTATATATATATTCGACTTTTTAGAGTGCGGATGCGGATGTTCCTTGCATCACTAATATATATCTATCTATATTACAAATAGTATATATATAATATATATAATTATATATATATATACTATATATATATATATATATATATATATAATAATATATACTAACTATAGTTAATGAATAGTATTATTATATATATTATATATATATATTATATTATATAATTTATCAATATCACAATGATATGAAATCAATATATACGTTATATATAATATAGTAATATTATATAATTATTATATATAAGTACTTATATATATATAGCTATCCACTAAAGATATATATAATATAGTTATATTATATAATACTATAAATAGGGCATAAAAGTTACTATATATATATACTAGTATTATAAAATTTAATATTATAGTTATATATTATATTATATATATATTAACTATATATAATATATGTTATATTATATTATAAATAGATAATATATACATATATATATATATATTACTATACTACCGTTGTAGTACCCATTTACCCTCACATATTCACAAATATATTAAACAATTTAATAATAAAGTATTATATATTATACTAGATATATATATAGTATATTACCTTTCTTATACCTATAGTATATATATATATTACTATCATATAGTAGGGTTATATAATATATTACTTCTATAGTATCCTTAGATATGCGTGTGTGTGTTATTCATATATACACAACACATCATTCAAACTTAGCAATGCTACTTAATGAATATATCATATATATTAGTTATATATAAATCATATAATATATTATATATATATATATATATATTCCTTATTATACTATATTATATATATATTATACCTATATATATATATATATTATATATATATACTTATAGTACCATGATAGTATATATATATAATAGTATATACTTGATTCTATATACATCACGTATAAGGAAATGCACTTTTGAAAGGATTTTTTTTATCTTAGAAATAATTCTAAAATAGACTTTTGATTTATTGTATTGAAAACTTTTTAGCTTTACCTTATTTGTTATTATTGAAAATAAATATGATTTATTGTTGATATTGCATTAATAGTTTTTAATATACTTTTTCAAATATAGTACTTTGATAAGTTTATATATATTTCAGAGTAGATGATCTTAATACCATTGCAGTGAAAAATTTGGTAAAGTTTATTTTTTGTTTTTCAAGATGTTAGTTATTGCTTATCATGCCTATTGCTACATCTTTTGTACCCTATTTCCTCTGCGGTTAATATACATATTCACACTGAAAAATAAATTACTAAGAAAACAGTTCCAGGTGCGTTTTTTCTAACGCTCCTTGATTGTTTTTCCGCTAAAAAACAACTTTCGTCAGAAGGAGCGTTCACACAAGTGAAGGGACCCCAATTAAGAGTGTACATTAAATTTTATTACATATATATCATATATAGTTCGAAGTGAAGGTTAGGCCTTTTAATAATGGGAATAGGATACTTATTTAAAATTAAGCTGGCTCATAAGTCCCAATAGAGGTGCGGGCGTGATAAAATGAAACTCATAGTACTATATTTCGAATCTTCTCTTGGTTCTGACAGAAATATAAATGACTCCCTGGAATGAAAAGACAATTAGTGGTTAGAATTTTAAAAGGAGAAAAGTTTTCTTTAAATAGTTGATATAATATAGAATTTTAAAAAGACAGAGCCCACAAACTGCAGATGTTTCATACGTCGTGTGAATATATTCAGGGCTTGCGAAATTCCCGCAGATAAATAATACATTGTTTCTATGAAAAAAACTATATATTGGCATGTTGCATTTTTTTGTTTTCGTTTTTCAGTACTTAGTTTAGACATTTTTTGTAACTGTATTGGTAACATTGTGACATTGCAGAGTAACAAAAAAGCTTTCTCTATTAAAATCCTTGTTTTACTTACAATTCTCAAGCAACTCGTTCTCAAACAAACTTCTTGAGCAAAATCAGCAAACTAAATTCAGATAGGGCGAATTAGCAGGCGAAAGAAAAAGATTTATAGATTATTTTAATCCCTGAAGCTCTTGCAAGTTTTTCTTCGGTTTGTAAACTACATACGACAAAACATACATTAAAACTTACTAATAGCAGACACAATCCAAAACTGCCTTTCTCAGTTATTACGTGCAAACAAGCAAGGTGGAGTACACCTTGGCTCGAACACAGGTCTCGATGATAATTATTTGAAGGTTAATTATTTATCAATGAGATTTGCCTCTATCAAACTATGCTTATTTATAATTCTTGCTATGTCATGAAATGTTATTTATAGAGAAAAATTTTACCTCATATCTTTAACTTCTTTCCTTAAAGGAGTCTTTTCACCACAGGCATAGGGAAAAATATAGATTAATTCCCTTTAGAATATTTCAAATGTTATTATTAAAAAGTGAGTTGCTTACCTTGGTAAAAGACCATTTTAATTATACGTTAGGATATGGGAAAATATTTTACTAAGTCAATGTTAAAAAATATGAGAGATAGGCTAAGTTTTATGGTCAATGTTAGTTACTTTACCGTAGATAAGCAAAGAACTTTGTTAATGAAAGAAGTTTATTCGGAAGTTAGGTATGTTATGTTCTTAGTTCAAGTTATGATATGTTAGCTTATTAATGTTAAAACTCTTGTTATGCTAACATTTATTTATAATATCACAAGAGACAAATAAGGCCCTCCCTCCGATAGTTAGGATATGATAAATTTTTGATGTCTTTTTTTTTTACATATTACCATGATAATGTAAAATTATCACTGGTATGTTATAGATATGATAGAAAGGTAGGTTTTGTGATATAATGTTAGTTACTTTTGCGATATTAAGCAGTGTACTTTGCTAATGTTGAAAGTTTATTCGTTTGTAAGGAATGTGATGTTAGGTTCGGATATGGTATGACAAATATTTTTATGTTTTGTAGTGTGTGTTTGTCTGTATGTGTGTTTGGACTCTTCGACGTTTTTTTCCCCTTTCTCTCTCTCTCTCTCTCTCTCTCTCTCTCTCTTCCTCTATAATATACTATATATATATATATAATAGTACTCATAATTATATATATATAATACTTATATATACTATATATACTATATATATAGCTATATATATATATACTTATTATATATAGTATTATAATTATCATATATAATATATTTTGTATATAATAGTATATTACTAATGGTGGATAAGGTAACTATAAATATTATATATATATATACTTATATATTATAATAATATATATATAATTATATGATAGTATACTATATACTATATATATATATATACTATATATACTACTAACTATATACTATTATATATATTAAACCGGGGATTGGCACGAAAAAATCACAAGATGATTTCAAATCAACTGTTTCTCTACATGATTTTGATTTTTTTCGATGATTCTGTTACTCCATTTTTCTTTCTAAGTCTTACCAGCAATTAATTAATCCTTATCATCACCTTAAATTAATGATAATTTATTTCATCTATATACATAAGTAGTGATTCGATAAGGTCCTTAATTAATTTACATAAAGAATAAATAAAATTAGCATTCAGAAATTACACATTATTATATATAATTTTAAATAAATTAATTAATTAAATAATAAATTATATTTACTAAACTTTTATAATTAGGTAATAATTAGGATATTTACTAATTTTATAAAAAGAATAATTGTAAAAGCAATTTGTGATATATACATATATAGTATATATATACTATTATTATTATTATATAGTAATGATATTTTATATTATATAGTATATATATTAATATATATATTATAAATATATTATATATATATATATATATATATAGTATATATATATATATATTATATATATATATATATATATATGCAAACTAAAGAAGTTACCCGCATGATATCTCGAAACCTAAGATAGGTATAAGAAAACTGATAACATTTATGGAATCAGCGTGATGAAATTTGTATGGAAAATGGAAAAAAAAAATAATTTTTTTTATTTTTTTTTTTATGATCTCCAAAACTACGATAGGTACATAGGAACAACATGTAGAATAAACCATATAGTTGAATTAAACTTACAGGATGAAAAAAAGTGAAAATTTTTTATAATATACTAATAACATATATATGGAATCAGCGATAAATTTTTTTTAGGGCTCGAGCCGAGGGTGGGACAGAGGGTGGGGGGACGTTTTTTCCATACCCCCGTAGGGAGGGCGGAGGAACCCCGCGAACACCCAAATACCAAAAGAGCGGGAGATTTCTGGAGACCCTCCCCGGAGGGGGGAATAGTCCTACCCCGTCTTCCCCCTGGAAGGCCCAGAAGCCCCGATAACATTGTGCAACTTTGCGCGTACTTACACATTGGGTAATTCTTTAGTAATAAAAAAAAGATGATAATATTATCTTACTAAAATAAATTTTTTTATTTTCCATACAAATTTCTACGCTACGAATTCCATACTATGTTCATTTTCTATGTTACCATATACTATAGTTAATTCGAGATATCAGGGGTAACATCTTAGTTTACCAATATATTAGAAATATATATAGATATATACATATAATTTAATATAACTATATATAATATATATATCTATTAAACCTGCGCTTATATATATATAATATATACTTAAAAAGCTATGAGATATAGGTAATTATAATATATATGTAAAAAGGCTATAGGATATAAGTAAAAAGGCATAAGATATATGTAAAAGTGGAAAAACCTCAAGGAGGTATAAGATATAGGTATAAAAGCTATAAGATATGCTCAAAAAGGTTTAAGATATACGTAGAAGAGGCATAAGTTATACGAAAAGAGGTATAAGATATACGTAAAAAGCTGAAATATATGCGAAAAGAGGTATAAGATTTAAGTAATGTGGCATAAGAAATACATAAAAAGCAATAAAATAAACGTAAAGAGGTATGATTTACGTAATTTAGCCATAAGATATATGTAAAGAAGTATATGTTGTACTTCTTTACATATATGTGAAGAGGTATAAGATATATGTTAAGGATATATAATAAAAAAAATAAACTGTGCTTAGTTTTATTTTCCAAAACTATCTTATTAAATCTATTGTAAGGTGACTTATTTAATTGGGCCATTAATATTAAGGAGATGAGACTTGTACATAGATATATATTGATCTTAGGACAGTGATAAAGCCCTCCCCTCTTAATCCTGCTGATCCGAGGGTTCATAAATAATTACCCAAGTGGTGATATCTGAAAATAGTGATCAATGTCGAAAAAAAGTGCTAAGTGATGTACCTATATATTGTGTAAAAACTAAGTAAAGTCTTAGTGCGCTGGTACAATAGTTCTAATAAACTTTATTATAGAACGAAAAGCGAGAAGAATCCCGTTATTTAAAAAGTCGCTAGGCATCAAAAAAGAAAGCGCCATTTTTAACTAACATCACCGGCTAAAAAAAATTAGAACGCGCTGGCCGAGCAGAAGAGACTTAAACATGGCCCATCCATTAAAAAAAAAAAAAAAAAAAACGATTAAGATGGGAAAGTTCAGGGAAAGTCAATACTACCGCAGGAGCATCTAGCGAACTTGACCGTTTCTCCCTTCTTCCCCAAAAATCTCCAAGTAGGAGAGTATTTTGAAAAATGACAAAATTGGGAACTAATGGGGCATGAAACCGAGATAGGCAGGAACTATATGGATCAACCCCGCTTAACGAGCTAAAGATTACCTATTATGTTATATACCCACATGTTTACTTACCTCCATGGTTTTTTTACAGGTGGAGCACTCCGAAAACCAGTCTGCCTATTGGTTCATCGCAATAAGTTAGTATGTTGCGTATGATGCCCTGGACACACGAACTAAACTTATTAAAACAAGGGTATAGGAGCCAGATGCCAGATACAAGTTTGCCAAGCTTCTAAGTAAGATTGCGGATTAAACCTGTGAAATATTTTATGGCCCTCCGTACCATGTCCCGCCTTATGAAATAATATAATAAAGCGACCATTAGATTTCCAATTGCTGGTGTGTGTTCCGAGATTGCCTTTCGAAATTCATGAGTGCATTGCCGGCTAGCTAATATAAGAAAGCATGCTCCCAACTGACATCCTCACGAAAGGTCCAAGAAATCTTGGAGGGCAAGATTTTTAAAAAGGAAGAAAAAAGAACTCCCTTCCAGTTATTTTTCGATCTAGTCGTGTTGTTGATTGGGGTGCGCACGATATAGGGTTGTCCGCAATTCTGTAGCTGTGCCTGAACCCCAGCCGTGGCTCTCTTTTTGTTCTTTAAGAAAAGTTTGTGATTATATGAGTGCCGCTCCCATCGCCGCCCATCAAGAAAAGTTTAAATTGGCGCACGCTGCTTTGCGCGGACCCTATTAGACGCCAAGCTTTGAGAAAAAATTTCAAGTAGCAGATAACTTATATAAACTTTTAGTGACGCCATATATGACGCAATTAAGCGCATGACTTAGCGAAATAGCCCCCCACTTGACAAAAGCTTAAAGGGAGGATATGGGAGGAGCCGGGGTAAATCTGAGCTACAAGGAGAAATTTCCCGACCGAACAACGTGAGGATTCACCCCCAAATGCTGATGCTGATGAGATTTAAGTGATACAATACTAAATAAATCAAATATAATATCCCTACCTGAGGCTGGCATTAAGAGGCCTAAAAAATATAGAATATAATCTTTCTATATATATATAATAGATATTATATAATATATATATATAGAATAGGGAATAGGAAGCTCTTTAAAATACTGATAGGCCATACAAAATAATAATAAAGTCGTCAAGCTTAGACAGTATAGAGATATATAAGATACCGAGATTTTAGCTACGCGCCAATACCATACGCTCAGGTAAAAATTATATATTATAAAAGAGAACTAGATACCACAATATTCAAAAATAGTTAAGAAAATGTCATCAATATATAGTATTGGAAATTTTAAGGCGACCATTTGCATCTGTCGTATCAATGTGTAAAATAGTGATGAGTATGTAATACCCCACTGACCAAATTATCCACCAAGAAGCTATATACTATCACTTCCAATATTGTTAGGATTATATAATCTGTATATCCGAGTTATCATTTGGTATTTTCCCGCACAAATTAGAGAAGAAGTCTAGTATAGGCAGTACCTGGTTACTAAGTCCTTCAATCCTCACAGAGGGTACAGTTAGGAATAAAAAACTTACAGAGAATACCCCCCTCCCTATCAAAGGTTGGGTAGGGTAATATAGGTAAGGAATAATATTTTTTAGTGAAATTACGTATTTTTTATAATTGAGTAGATTATTGCCTATAAATTAATTTAAAATAATTCTCCTCGTATTGTAATTAATTATTGATTATAATAAATATAAGAATAGTTTAGAGTGTCCAATATAATGTATAAGTTTAATAATTAAGGTAATATTTTGACTTTGAAAATTTTTAATAAAAACGAGGCGCATAGTACTAGCATTGCTATAATATTATTAAATATAAAGGAGTAATCCCCTACTTTCCTCATAAGTTTTTCTCATGTCCTCTCTCTCTAATGATAACTAATAATCTGGAGGTTAGGTTGTGCTCTAGAACTTCAATTGTGATATTGATAAGCTTGAGTACCTTGAATCTTTCTCTATTTTGGCTGTTGACCCATACCTGGAGCTATTAACCATCAAGCAACCTTTGAGACCTCGTATACAAAAAGATTTCCAGAAATGGCTCAAATGTGTCAGAACCATTCTATAACTGTAAGGATTTTAGGCGTGGGGTATATTACATAATTCAACTCCAAACAGCTTCTGTGCTTACAGTGTATGCAATCTTGTCTACTGTTCTCTTGAAGCAGTCTCAATTCTTCTATATATTTTTGAAAATTGTTAATATAAAAGCCCAGATCATATCCACATCATGTTGAAAATTAATAGGAAATTTAATAAATAAAATTAACTCAGCTGTCCTGCGACCTTGGTGAGAAACTTGAGAAGTCCTTTTATTTTTCACACAGAACCTTTATTTTTTTAAGTTCTCCTTCTTGTGAACCAGGGGTTGTTGTTATCTTTGTATTCGACTTCTCCTCATGTGATCCTCTCTTGGGTCGGGAAATTTTCTCCTTGTAGATATTCTTTTTCTCCCTCTTTCACTAGCTTCTCTTTTCTCTACCTCCTTCTTTCAGTGACATAGGTGAAGGATTTTCCAACTAAGTTATTAAAAGTTTTTTCATAAGTTATCTGGCGTAATACTTTGAATATTATCAAGACTGCGATGGAGAATCGTCACGCCAGAGCTTTGTACCCCAACGCAGTCATTAATTACTTAGTTACATTGGATGCACGAGATGTGAATGAAGTCTCAATTAAATAATAGTAACTCGTAATTCATATGAAACAAAAGTGGAAAGTGAAGCCACTGTGTTTCAGCAAGTCATTCGTAATCTCATATTCTTCCAGTAAACATACACTATCTAACTCTCGCTAATAAGTTAAAAACTGAAGGGCTGTTCTTTTTTCTTACTTTTTAAAAATCTTGCTGATTTGACTTCGAAGATTAGGAAAACTAGGTTGATGTAGACATATAGACTCATTCGTATTGTGACCGCAAAAATAGAAACTTTATAGATTATTATCTAGATTCTCCCACCAATGGATAATCTAAATGGATCACGCTATCATTATTCATGGGGTGCAGGACGGAGTGCTAACTAAATATATCTCGGACACGCGTCTTTTTGGATACTCCTACCTCATTTGTTTAAATACTGTGTTATTAGATCTTGGTGTAACCAGGTCGATATTGTTATCAACGCAGATTCTAAGACTTTGGAATGTGAACTCCTTAAATATGCACGTGACTGGTTTTTGGAGTCTCCACCAAGAGGTAGAAAAACTGTGTGGAGCTCCAATTTAATGCCTTGATTAGATAACAGATGTCTTGCTGACGTAGCCGCTGGTGTGCAGGTACACTCGACTTCCTCCCCCCTCGAGATTTGAATTCTACTCTCCTAAATTTGGAGATTTGAGAAGAGGGAGAACGGTCAAAGTTTTCGCAGATGCTTGGCCTGAACCGGTCAGTATCATTGTCTTTCCCTGACTTTCCCATCTAAATCGTTTTTTTTTTTCGGTTTCTTTTTTTTATGGAATGGGCATGTTAGAGTATGTTTTGTTATAGTGTTCTTAATTTTTTTTTTTTGCCGTTCAATTTTAAAGCGCCGGTGTGTAGTTCATTGAAAATGGCAGCTCTTTTTCAAACGTTCTTAGGACGACTTGATGAATAATCTGGTGATTATCCAACGCTAATATCGTTATCCTATAAAAGATAGTATATGGAGATCTGGTATTGTACGCGAATCGCTATTAAGAATTATTGTTTTGTTTTTTATTTTTTCATAGTGTGAACATATATTAAAGTGTTTTCACTTCTACCTTAGCACTTAAAGGTACTTGTTGTATAACGCAAACAACTTAACAATTATCAGTTTCGTTTTAATATGGCCAACCTTATTCCTCTACTTCATTCTATTATACATCCAGCTTATATTACTATATGCGCTCTCCACAGGTGCTCAGATAAGGGTTGTCATTGTTTGTCACTATTACATTGGAGGTGCCACTCAAGACTATATACAATCGATTTAATTCTTCTAAAAGAGAACAGCTTGCCAGTTCTAGTTACGAGTTCACCTTGGAATAGCAAACCATAAAATAGATAGGTCTTGGTAGAGCGATACATCTTCTTTTAAATTTAATTTTAAGGGAAGTGTTTACCGATAGATTTAATTTCTTTTCTCAATTACATTTTCAATTTATTTCTTAGAAGGAATCATACCCAAAGGTATTCGTTAATCTCTAGCTCGCCATACTCTACTCTGAGAGAGAAGAAATTGTGAGAATTGTTTGTATATCAACAAAATTTGTACATTTTTAATGTCACTTTCTAGACGAAGATAATATGACTTTGTTCTTTGGTAACTTCTTGTGAGTGAAAAGAACAGATCTCTTGTCGTATGTTTATTGCTTTAGCCCTGCTCATTATCTTTACATTGTGAGGTAATTACTGAACATATTGCGAATTTTTGCGCGATACTTTTATAGCCCTTATCCACATTTCTTGTTCCCAGATATTTCCTCCATGCAGAACAAGTATTGTTCATATCTTTTCAGACATTGATCGAGCGATTTTTTTGTTGAGAGGAGCAGCGTCGAATAGAAGTCACTGTTGGACTAGAAGTTATATGTGAAAATAAAATTTGTATTAATATTAATACAAGTATTTGTAATTTTTCAATTATATATACTCCATATTATATTTAGTTCTCATGATTATAATTATACTTATATCATTAAAGGATGGGACCAGTAATAGGATAATGCTATATATACTATTAAATAGTATGTACTACTTTAACCATTAGCGTAGTATCATAACCTATTTATTTGATGTGAGACGCAACTATGGGGCAGTTGGAGGGCTGCTTTAGACTTCACCGAAGTGGGATCATACTTCTCTATTATCAAAGACCTCCGAAGACCTTCGCCCTCTCCATTCAAATTTGATCTTGCTTTCCGTGTTAAGCAATCGCGTCTCATCAGATTTTCTAACATCCAATGAACTTTCTTCTATCTGTATATGGGTTCGTCAAAACCTTCACTTACTCCCTTCATCAATTGGTTGCACCCTTGCAGATGTTGCTAGCATGTGCCATGGCGGATATGTCACACGAGCATCAGCAAGACAACTAACATTCAAATCAAGTTTCTTCTGTCTTCTACTAGGCGCTACTCTGTTCGGTCATCCTTGCCGCCATGTACTCTTGCCTTCTCACTGCAGATTTTGACTTATTAATTAATGTTTCTTGTATTTAAAATTAAATTATATCATATAAGAATTATTTGCCCCAGAATTTGCACAATTGTTTACCCGAGCAAGAACAGACAGTGCCGGACCAACTGACCTAAAGATCTACAAATGTCGAAGCCTTCTCGAAGTGCCTCCTTAAAATGTCTGTTGCACACCCTCGCTCTCGAACCTGACTAGCTTACTCGCTTGCTGACGAGGAGGCCGAAGTCTCCCGTTACCAGGTCCGAGAGAGCTTTGAGTGTGCCTCACAAAGGCATTGCTCCAAACGCGTGGAGTTCTGTCATGTGGCGAGTTTGGGCAGGAGGAGCTTTAGCTACCCCACATGTGACGACTCCTAATCAGCCTTCCGGGTATAGAGACGCCAATTATATCGGAACACACCTCGATTCGATATTCTCTTCAACATAATCATAACTTTCTCCTCTATTGTTTGTAGGTGTGGCTTTCTCAAAACTATCACTAGGCCCATTAAAATATCTACTTAAATATACGTTACTATTTTTATAATAATTACTTATATATAATAATATATATAAATAACATATGATAAATATAGATATTTTTGTTAATATTTTATATAAATATATATATAGTAGTATTATATATAAAGGTAATTTATTTAATTAAATTATATTATAAGTATATAATTATATAATATATTCTATTTTCATGGTTTATATTACAGATATTTTATTAATTAAACATGCTTTTCAAGATTTTAGCTTTATACATATCAGAATAATGGGAAATCAAAAACAGTGAATTATTATGCTGTAACAAGTCTTTAAAATTGCCATGATACAGTACTAAAAAATTGCCCTAAACATATTTTATTAAGTTATGTCGTAAGGAATTACATATTTTTACGGCAACAAGTGTAGCTGTCACCATTAGTTAGAAAGCTTATGAATTGGTACTTTGGGATGTAAGTATGGAGCCAAATCGTGACTCTCATGTCTATGCATGCAATTTCATGTTAGACGAATACTTGAGAAACTGGTGCAAAAGCGAACAAACAGTAGCTCAATCACCTGATAGATGACGGTCAATCGTTACCTTCTGTTTGCACAAAATGTGCACCGGGTTCTCTCAAAACTTCCATTAAGCATTGTATCCAGTTATCCAAACTTGCACCCCGCAATGCGTACAGTATCTTTCAATATCAAATGTATACTTTATTTGTACCGATACAACCTCCGATTGAATGTATAACTGTTGACTCTAGAGAATGAATAACCCCCCGATCATGACCACATAGGTATTCAAGATCCTGTACTTTGAACATCAACATTCATATGATACATTTGTTCACATCATAGAAATCACTCACAGTGAGGAAGCTTTAAATGATCTTGTACGAGATCTAAAGCTCTCACTAACAAACAGACTCAGTATTGTTGGCTTCTAGGCTTCAGGGCTGGGAATCTATTAGAGAAAGGTGTAAACATGAGTTCATTTAGAGGCAGACAGAGACAGTTTTGCAAAATATTATTTGACGCAGAGATAAAAAATAGGGGATATATAGGATGGTATTGTAGGTTGTTCGGCCGTCAGCACTACTTGTTGAGTGACTTGTTGGTTGTGTAGGTGTTGATATGAGCGTTAATGTTATGGCATCCTGTTAGTGTGTTCTTTAACTAGCTATTTTATGTTTAACTGTATAGGTGTAAAAGGATTCCTTGGAGACCTCCTATAGGGGTCTGCCCATTTCCATATTGTTTGATCTTTGTTGTTGAAGCCGTAACACCCTTGATTACGTGTTCTCCTTTCGAGACTGACCTCTGTCTAGATGCTCTACCTTCATACTTATCAGTAGTTTCTTTGCTTTTCCCGTACACTGCCTCTGGTGATTCTGTAGTCATTTTACCTAACTTAACCCGAACCCCCTATTTTATTTTTTTTATACTAATTTCTCTTTTCTTTCCCTCAGACAAGGAATTTATGACTAATCTTTAATTTACTTTAGATATTTAAACCCCTCCATTCACCATATTTTCTAAATATTGCCACAAAATTGATTACCGAAGGATAGATGGCTTCTAGTTTTTAGTATGATTCTAGCATTTATATGATTCTAGTTAACTATAGGTTCTGTTTCTTATCACAAGCCTGTATTGATCTCGTATAGAAAGCCTGGCTTTTTTATACTTGTTGATCTTTAGATGGAATAAATCCAGAGTTTTAGAACATCTTATAAACTATAAGATATTTTTTCTCGACAACCTCTTTGGATATCGTTATAATCTCAACTTAATTTGGTTAGAACAATACCAAAACAATATATACTTAACGATAATATATAAAACAGTAAATTTGACTTGATTCTTAATTCTTGCTAATCAATAAGCAAATTTATCTTATTAAGTTTTCTCTTGTAATTTACTTCATACATATGTTGATAATACTTGATAGGAGATTTCTTGTAACTAGATTTTAACTAGAATTGTATACATATATCATATAAATAGTATTTATTAATATCATTTTTTAAATTTTTATTTTTTAAAATTTAATTCTTGATTTATGTTTCGATTAAACCCTAATTAAAGTAATCCACAGATTATCGAGTATGTGCAATAGATTAACATACAGAAAGTATAAATCCTTGAACTATTTTTTAAATCGTTTATTACATAATATATACTACCTTATAATTGAAATAATATTAATTAAAAATATATTATTACTTCTGGTTTTAAGGCAAATACGAAGATAGGGAAGGGGTCAGGTAGACTGTTTCCGGTGCACCTTCTATATGGTGAATCTGGAGTTGACCTTATATGTTACCGGTGTTTGGTATTAGATTTATTGCTCCACAGTAATTGGAATTCGGCATATATTATTCTTTCTTTTTCTTTCATCTTCCTCTTTTGGTCTTGCCTCCAAGACTGGGGAAGAACTCCAAGTGCGTGAACAAGCATCGTGGAGAATCGAACAGACCATCTAAGAGATAAATAATGACAAACAATCTCGAAATATTAGAGCACACCAGCACTTACGCCCCTCTGTTCAATTGAACTTAGTAAGAAAACTCGTTTTTGCAGATCAGATACCATTCCACCCCTAGAATGCTTTCGCATATCCGTGGAACCTCGAACGAGAGATCGGGCTCACATAATAGGAAAATCGTAAAGTAGGGTTCATCGTCCATGGCCCGAAGGTGGTCCACAACCAATAACCCTTACAACACATACCCAACACCTTCATTCCTTAGTCATGAGCCTTTCATTTCTCGCCTCTGCCAATAAGACTTCACGATTATCTCATCAACACCAATTCCTTTACTGCTCAAATCCACTTTTTTTACTCGATTCTCCCAGCACTGGTACGGTGAGATGCCCAACCACCCCACTCTTACCACCAATATAATCAATAATAATTACCTTACGTCATAATCTGCACTAATCTCAGTTTCTGTTTTCTTTTTAACTCCGCTTATAACACCAATATCCATAAGCCGGACATATTCATTCAGCGCCTGGTTTAACATGACCATAATACGCATTCAAACTACTATCTCATTATATTCTCTACCGATTTACCCATATTCTGCGACACCACACATCTCTCTATACGTTTGCATTCCTTCATTTTATCAAATTCTTTTCGTCACTACATAGCACGCCACTATATTTTGTCCAGCTGAACACAAGTTTGAACTAATTAGAATCGATAGCTTTCTATTCTGGGACACATTAAGGTCTTAACTATCTGATATACAATAAAACACTTGGGTAACAACATTACCCTCATTGGCAAATACGACCTAGGCCGCATCCCTCAAGACTTAGTCTCATCCTTCCTAGCACTCATAGATCCCATACTCGTATTTCTAATTGGCACCAGGCCACCTCTCTGACACATTCATCAAACTATATTAGCCTACTACACTTCATTGCATCTATGCCAGGAGCCTCTTCTCATCCATAAACATTACCCTAAAATAGTGTTAATGAACTTCATGGACCGACTTGGTTCCAGCTGTTATGCTCAACCATCGTAACATATTCATTCACTTTATTGAGGACTGTCCTCACATTCACAAACTCGCAGACACTTACTCTGTATTCTTACGATTATTTACACAGCCCCTTCCTTTTATCCATTACCCGGTGTCGCCAAATCTTCTCTACCAATCCTTCTCAATTACTTCTCCTTCAGATTTCACCACACAGAACGCAACATCATCTGCAGTATAATAGTTGTAGAAAGGCAACCTCCATCTCATCTCCATATCATTCGCAGTCATTTAATCAAATTGCCCTGCTACGGCCCCACCTCTAAAATCTTGTTCATAATCCCCAGTCCGTTATCAAACGTTTGAATACCAAGAGACATTTTAACACCACCCTTGTCGTCTTCCGGCCTATTAAGTACTATAACCAATCACCTTTTTTACGAGGCGCGGCTTTATACTTACTACACTGCACCTCACTACATCCTATCGATTTAGTACTTATATGATGTATGCAGTATTGAGATTAAATGCCTGTTACCACAACACACTTATTATCACTCTCACACTTGACGCAGTAAGAGTTTCCCTTTTAACCTATAGTTGCCTTCCTTAGCTATTATGTGATTAATATTAATTATAATTATTATTAAATAATTATATTATATGTTAGATTATATACATTATTATTATTATTGTATTATTATTTTGCGTAATTATTATTAATTTTTCTCATTAAATTTTTATTTCTTAATTGTTACTATATTATCATTATTGTGTTCTAACAGTAGATGTATTATACGAGTTTATTTATTATTATTTTTTTCTTTGCTAAAATCTTTTTTTTTTAATTACCGTATTAATAAAATATCATAAGTAGTTTAAATTTTAAAATTTTTTTGTAACTAAGAAGCCAGATTCTTTTCGTCTTTGTAGTTATGTATATCACTGATTTGGTATGACTTATTTATATGTAGGCTATATGGTATAGATTTGTCTCTACAGTGATTTTATAGCGCTCTTTTGATAGTTGGAACTATAACCATATTTATAATCTGTATAGAATTAAAGCGTGGCATTATAGTTAATTTTCTTGTTTTCTTTTTCGTCTGTGAGTGGGCCGACAAAGAATATCCCATGTAGTTTACGGTATCACCTGTTACTCGTTCTTTCTACCGGTGACATTGGCATTTTGATCCCTTCATCTAAGTCCCGGTGACTACTTCTACAAACTACGGCTCTAGTTCATCTCTCGACGTCAATCTTCCTAACTATTAACTTTCTTCCCTCTCCATAACTTCCTCTCACCTTTCTTAATATATATATTACTGATGTATCAACTTGTCACTTGTAAGGATCTATTCCATTTTGGCGATTTTACCATAAAATAGAGTTATACCTCGCGCAAGTTGCGTTCAGCTCACCGCTCCGATAATTTTGGAAATGACTCTTTATATATTTGCAGAGGCGTTGAAGTTAAACTGGTAATTATATTCCCTGGACAGAGTTGCATTTATTAATCCATCACATATATCTCTTAATATATGATAAAGATTTCACTCTGGTCTCTCGTATAGCCACGGTGTGCGGCCAAAATGTTTGAGACCTAGGTGGTGAGCATAAATTTATCTAGAGTTAAAGGAGTAACATTTTAAATCATAGTTCTCCAAGAGGATGAAGTCATTTTTTATACCATATAATTTTCATAGAGAAGTGATCTTGTTAGGAATGTAACTCAATTGATAAACTATTTTGCCCTTTACCTTGATTATGTTTTTGTGTAAAATATTTTTTTCACCTATGACCTTTTGAGACTTCTTTCTAAATTGCTTGTGTTAAAAATCAAGAAATTTCCATTTCGTGGGTGTATTATTAAAAGAAGGAAATAATTTAACGATAATAAAATTTTGATGCTTTTCATATAGGATTATTGGGAGGATTATAATTAAAATTATTTGAAGTTTGTAAAATAACAATATTTTTAAAAAATTATAACAGGGTGTCCAAAAATCAATTTTCGAGTAAATCGGTAAGAATAACATACACACATCTTGATGAGTTATGGAAGTAGCCACAAAGAGTTTCCGTGAAAAAAGTCTTGAAGATTTTCACACATATTAAATACTAGACTACCATAGATAGGTCTCTTCACCTGCATTAATTAGACATTTTGGTTTATTTGTGCTTGTTTTTGAAATTGGGAGTGGTGCCAAAAGGATGCCAAAAATAAAATTTTAAGTTGTTGTTGATGATGCATATCTCAATATTATATAGTTATTGTATAGTCTCAAGACGTTACATAGACATATATTTATATGTCGCATTTATAAATTGAAAACAGATGGTAAAAAAAAAGATATAATTTTTGATAGGTTAATTTTTATACATAATAGTAAAGAACTGTCTGTACACAAAGTGAGTATCTACTGTAAATGATCAAAATGTTACTAAAAGTAACTTGTTAAAATTATCGTAATGTATAATATCTTTATATATAAATAAATGTAGTACATATTTATTATATAGAATAGATTATTAATAGTATACTTAAGAGTTAATTCACTAAGCCACTATGGTGATGATACTATTATATAACGGGATTTTTACAGAATTGCTAGATTTTAGAAGGAAATTTTAAGTATATTAATAAGGACGGAGGAAGATTTTATCGATAATATTTCAATATAATAGGGATATATATATATTATTATATATATATATATTATATTAGTTATATAATATATATAATATATATATGTTAGAAAAGTAATATAATATGATATAGTAGGCGAATTTTTACACGCTGAATTTGATAGAAAATGGTATTTCACCATTGTCGGAAAAAAGTTAAGGAATAATAATATATTTTCACTATATATATTGTATATACCCTATATATATAATTCAATCAAATATAAACCTATAATATAATATATATGAGAAAAATAAAGTATTACACTTATTAGTATTTTTTGTTAGCTTAAAATACAAATATCTAGTAGAATTTCATTGGTTTGCAAAAAATAAGATACCCTCTTTACAAATCTTAGATTTACTTATGCCTTGGTTATAGTTTAGTAAGCCTAATGTTCCTGGAGCAACACCATGCCTCTGAATCTACAATCTATGATAAAAACATCAAATAAACGCTTGGGTCTTACGCGTTTGCTATAGTTAGTGTCTTGTAGACCTGGGCTAACGAAACGCGAAAAACCGTCCGGTAGCCGGTGTTAATGCTGCCCGCTCCATTTTGATGGTAGAGCTCGCAAACCACGATCTCCAATAGCCTTGAGTTAAGGGTATTCACTACCTTTTACTGTAGTTAATCTAATCCCTTATAAGTCGTTACTTTGTGAAAGAGCGTCTGATACTTTAGGATTAGCTGAACATATAAAAGTGGAATGTTATGTTTGTGCTTATACTATATTTATATAGTAGTTTAATATAATATAATTAATTATTATATATATAGATATTTTAGAGATCCTATTATAGTATTATTTATATCATAGTCATGATGGATATACATAAAAAAAATCTTTTAAATGCAAATAATAAAATCTGATTGCGAGTATATAACCGGCTTTTTGTATTGTAGTTTATATAATAAGTAGTAAATAATTATATATATAATATATTATATACTATATATATATATAGTGTAAAATAACATATATAATTATATTATTAACTATTATAAATTTATACTTAAATACTATATATATAATTATAATATCATAATAGTAATATATAATTATTTAATTAAATATTTTAATAATAAATATATATATATATATATAAAGTCATATATATACTATTATAATTTAGCGCTGTATCTGTAGGATTGTTCCAGAAGAAGACCGAGATTATCTTCGGAACAACTTTGTTTGAGATGTTGTAATTACTTGCTCTTTGTGCTCTACCATACATGTTTTATGGTTCTAAGCAAGAAAGTTTTCCAGTAAGATAAAATATTTTTCATTGGATCCATACCAGATCGCAATCTGAACCCTTACCTGAATGAAGTTCTGGGTCGGAGGAAGATGATAAAGATATTACTCTATGAAAACATCATCGTTCTCCACACATATTTCTTCTACCTTTCCAATCCACCATTGGTCATTATATACGCAAGCTACTGTGTCCATTTATCTCTACACTTAATGAAACAATTTTCTGACACAGTGCGTCTTCATAAATAACGTTTTCAGTATTTTGGAGGTTGGAGTAGCCACATCATAAATTATGTTCCTCTAGTAAGTGGAATAAGAATGTTACTAAGTTGTTAGTTCCCTTAATTCTCATAAAACCAATTTTCATTATACTTCTTTTAATATATTCTATCTGAAGATGTTATTTCTTCTTTCTTTTACGCGAAATAAAGTTATTCCTACTTATTTTTCATCTTTGCAGTAATGTAAAAATATTTGAGGTCGTGATAACAATATTATAGTAATTGTGGTGTTGTTGTTCTTTGAAAGTTCTGATTCGACCTGTATAAATTCGCGAGCTTGTTGTTCCTTCCAACTCTCGACAGGACATTTTTCCTATGTGGCAATATCGTAAAATGCCATCTTAGAGCTCTTTTCATGCGAAAAATCTTTTTTTTTAAGTTATGCATTCAGATATTACAAATTATATTAAATTATTTCTGCATGTACCACTTTCATCTGAAAAATAATATATATACTAGCTTCTCAACTGATTAAGGATAAAAGTTATCGTTTTAATAGACTTAGTTTTAACTAACACTAAGTTGGAATGACATGAACAACTATTATATGTGCTCCTCAAGTGGTATACTTAAAGCACATAAGAAAGTGACTTCTTAATTTACTTATTTTCATCGTCTAACGAACTAATAGAACTTTTCCAAAATGGGTGCAAAGATAGCTTGCGTCATTGACCAATGATACTCACTTGAAATTCAGTTTCATTGGACTACGTATACGATGTTAGTCTCGGCAAAATCAAACTCCAATGATTATGCAATTCATTTTTCAGAATGAAAGTTTTTCTTTTCTTTTCTTTCAAATAATTTCGATTGAATTTTAGAAATATAATGGTGACTTTGAGATTTTGCTAATTTTCAACCCATTGAAAAAGGCAAGTAATAGGGATTATTTATATTTATATTGTATAATTTATATCTCGGTTCAGAATATAATATAGATGATATTAAGAGATGGTAGGTAATATTATATATATATAGTATATGATATATATTAATTTTTATATTAATATTAATAGATATATATAGATATATTATACTATAATACTATATATATTATATAGTATAGTATATCAACTATAATTTAGTTAAAAAATTCTATTGAGTTAATATTGTTCATTATCAGTAGATATATAGGTACAATTCTTGATGTATGCATTAACCTTAAAATTAATAATTTTTTTAAGCGATTGTTCCCTTCTACCTTCGATGCGCCACACTGATTTTCATTGATTCTTATTATTGTCTTGAACTAATTAATTAACTTATAATAATAACTCTAACTAATAATAACTTAAAAAATTGTTTATTTGGGACATTTTTGAATGGCTGTATTTCTTATAAGACAAGCATTATACAAAGTCAATATTGCAGAGTGAAGAATACATCTATTGTAGTAGGTTATATAATGTGTGAAAACTCTCTCCGATTGTTTGAGACCACTTACCCCATCAGAGATATTAAGTTTCAAAGTTACCGAATTTTCCGAAAAATTGATTTTTGACACCCTGTAAATTTTTTTAATGATATTTTTAACGGATCCTTTGAACATATGTTAGTTCTATAACCACAAATATCTTGAGTATGCATCCATCAAAATATAAAATGAAAATCTTAAAATTATTTCCTTTCTTTATCAGTCTCTTGATGAGAGAAAATTTCTTCGATTTTTAACCCAATTTTTCGGATTCATTTTCTTGTCGTGAAATATTATTTTCCCAAAAAAAAAACTAGAGAAAGGCAACCATAGTGAAGAGAAAACAATCACCTCTCATGAAATTTGGTATTAAGATACTCAAATATGGAGATATGACTTAAAATTTTGTTACTATTAAGTGATAAATTTTGCTCACCTGGTCAAACATTTTGGCTTTTGGCTCACCCTTTTACAACCAGAGTAAATCTACAAAATACACGCAAATGGTGGATGATTGAACTTCTCTCAGGTAATATTAACAAGTAACAACAATAGAATATATTAATTTTATCAAAATTATCGAGCGGCCAATAGCGGGTACCGTAATAAGATGGATAAAGGTATCCATAATACTAAATCCATCTACCTCCCTTCATAACTCAGCCTACCCGTTTTTGTTAACTTTCCCTTATTATTTGCTTTACTTCATTCACTTATCCATTTCTTATAGTTTTCGCGTAATATTATTCTAATTTGTATATATTCATTTCCTCATTCAAATCCTATTTATAACGGGATTTCATTGAATTCAGATCAACTTCGGAAAATATTCACCTTCTTCGTCTGATACTTAACACCAGGGTCAGCAGGAAGTCGAGTACCTACTTGGCCTTCATCGATTTCAAGAAGGCATTTGATTCAGTAGACCATCGGAATCTTCTGGCTCTTCTTGAAGGTGTTGGCCTACCCGAAGCTCTGATCAGCTACATCAGGAATGTGTACGCGCGTGCCTCTCTTAAGGTTGGAAGTGGGTGGATAAAGCCAGGCAGGGGTGTTCTTCAGGGAGATCCCCTCTCCCCGATTCTGTTCAACCTTGTCCTTGACTTTATCCTCTCACAAACAATTAGTGACGTGGGCATCAAGATGCAAGACCAGGTTGTGTCATCGCTGGCTTTTGCGGACGATGTGGCCCTGTTGGCTCGAACAAGATTTGGTCTTCAGGCGAATATCAGCACCATGGCTGAAGTGGCTTCTTCTCTGGGATTGACAATGGGTATAAATAAGTGTGCGACCATCGGCTTGCGTTGGTTGGGTAAGGAGAAAAAGTGTGTGCACGATCTGGACCCGTTCTATATCAATGCTGATCCGATACCATCTATGGATCATGCGGGAGTCTATAAATACCTTGGTATTAATATGACTACCGCTGGCGTTGGTAAATGGACGGGAGGAAAGTTAAGAGACAGCTTGGGGAAGCTGACTACCTGCTACCTCAAGCCTCAGCAGAAACTTCATCTTCTGAAAAACTTCCTCATCCCGAAGATGTTTTACATGCTAAAACATATGACGATTAACATCAAGTCCCTTCGGAATGCAGACAGGCAAGTTAGAGCAGCTATCAGGAAGATGCTTCATCTTCCCAAGGATACCCCAGTGCCAATGTTCTCCCGTCCTCCATCTGAGGGAGGCATTGGTATTCCTGAGTTGGAAACTTCTATCTTAACCCAGCTCGAAGGGCTAAAACAAGTGCTCACCAATAGAGGTCCGCTTTGGGCGCTTGTAGCTGACTCTATTAAAGTTCCCTTATCTACAAGACCGAGAAGGGAACGTGTCATCGAGTTCCAGGACGGCATGGGGCTGGCTGAAGCAGCGAAGCAAGGAGGTTGCTACTCCTGGATCAACGATGGTACCAGAATGATGAAGGGAGCGGACTTTGTTGAAGCGATAAAGATCCGGCACAATCTGGTGAACACGAAGGAAAGGAACTCCAGAGGAAGACAAGTGGAAGCATGGGAGAAGACTTGTGATCTTGGCTGCCGTAAACTCGAATCTCTTGGTCACATCTTACAAGAATGTCCGGCGGTGGCACCACTCAGAGTGATTCGTCATGACCGGCTTAATTCCATCCTTAAGTCGGAAATGGAGAAGAAGAATTGGACGGTTGCCCTGGAACCCACCATCCCCACGCCAGCAGGAATAAGAAGACCAGATTTGGTTTGTCATAAAGGAACAAGAGCTCTCGTCATTGACTCTACTGTAGCGGCTGATGCACATGGAGCAAACCTCAACATCGTGACGGAGAGGAAGATGGATTACTACAACACCCCCGCGATCCGAGAATGGGTTACTAACCGGACCGGCTGCCAGGACGTGGAACTTCAAGCGATGGCGATGAACTGGAGAGGAGACCTGTCAGGGAAATCGCACACTCTCCTGAAGTCCCTCAACCTTCTATCTTCGATCATAACACTCGAATCTATAAAACGATTACTGATAGGTTTCCTCTGGATGGTAAAGTCACTAATGGCAAAAACATCAACTCATAGTTATTCTCCAACAAGCGTTATCGGGGCAGATGGGATAGCAACAAAGTTCAACCGAAAAGAAGAGGCCTGGAGTTTCCTTCCAAAAACTCTCGGCACATCATGCATGAACGTCCCTAACCACCAATACACACATAAGATGTGCTAATTATATTTAGAAAGAATAATAGAGAATATGTAAAACGATTTTTGATCTCTTTTCTTTTCACCCCTGGAATGGTATTCAGTTGGAGTTTCCTTTGGGTGCAATGCGGGAGAGGAGAAGTCATGGGGAACCACTTCTCTTCAACTCTCTGTCTTTATTTTTTCTTAACACTAAGCAAATCTTTATTTCGTTTGATGGACGAAGCGATAAGAAGATATGAAAAAGATGAAGGAGAAAGAAAATTTAAATTTTTAAAAAATTAAAAAAAAATAAAATATAAAAAAATATATATTCATATATATAATAATATATATATAAATAAAATATCATAATAATTTTTTAATATTATTTTCTCCAATTATATTATCAGTTCTACTTATATATATATTTTTGAGTATTTCTCTCTGTCTTTCTTTTTATTGGTCTTTTTATTCCTTTCTATTTTTATTTGTTTCTTTATGTATTTCAATTATACTTTCTATATATGTCCTTATTTTTATTAACGGATTATATTTTCTCTTTATCTTCCCTCATATACTCGTTGATGCCTCTTTGAGTAACCTACCGTCTAGGCGATACATCTCCTATCTATTTTTGGTTCTCTTTTTATGGTGTTTTTTTTTGGGTGATTTTTTGAATGGTATGATTTCTTTCTCATTTACTTGTCTGCTAAACTTTAATTCTAACACTTGCACTGAATATATCCTCTGTTAAACATTGACCTCTTTAGTTTTTATCTATTGTGGAGGAGACATATGGAGATTTGTTATTATTTCAGATCTTATTAGTGGAGGTCTCTTTTTAGAGTGTGAGTGTGTCGTGTAGATTCTCTTACTTTATCCTTTTAGTGATCTACCTCTCTTATTTATTTTTTTTTTTTTAAGATTATTTATTTATATTTTCCTGTTTTTTTTACATATAAATCCCTTGTTTATGATTTCTATGATATATTATATCTCCAATTTTTTACTTTCTTTTTGTAAAATAAGTGTATATCTTTAATTATTTTATTACAGAATATTCATTTATCACTATATACTTCTTAGCTATTGTCTTTCTAGTATTTTTTTTTTTGTGTTTTTTGTTTTCTTTTGTATGTTATATCTATTTATATATTGTTGTATTTATTTTCAAGATTTTTGAGTTTTAATGTTAGGTACTATTTTTATGTATTTTTTATTGTTGTACTATTATATATTATTATATACTATATTTTTTTTTATGGGTTTTTGTTTTGTGTTTTATGTACGTACGCATAGATAGCTCTGATTGGGTGTAGTTATAATTCTTTCATATACCACTAAATTTGGAGAAATTCCTTTCAAGCTTAGCAGCAAACTGGAAGAAAAATTTAACAGAAAAAATAAATCAGACAGTGAGTCACATGACACTTCGAATACATTTAAATTATAACTCAATTGATTACTGAAAATAATTATATTCTATCCATATATTTCGTTTCTAAGTTGCTGTCTGATCCGGAATTATCGTAAGTAAAGCCATTAAATGGGCTAGCCATTTAAGTATACATGATAAAAATATCGTCCGTTCCACTACGGGAAAGTCTTAGGGGCCGCACTCTGCTAGTTTGACCGCTGTCCTATTTTCTTCCATTGTTAAAGCCCCATTCTAACTGATTTTCTGAAATTTTGTCCTTCCCACGATCAGTAACACTATTTTTTTGACCATAAATCATACATAATTCCACGTACCAACAAATGACAAATAAATAACACATCAAAGAAAGAAAAGCGGCAAAATTGGTGTCGAAAGAAAAGTCAATACACGATTGAAATATTAGAGGATTACAGTTCACGTGCGAGAATAATAGTTTCTTACACAGGCCCTACACACGGTTGGTTCGCGCCGCGGTTTACTTTTAGATATATGCTTGCATAAGATTTCCAAAATATTAATTGCACGATTGCAAGATTCCTTAAACAAAAAATAATATCTCAAGGACCAGTTTCATAGATCATAATTTCCATTAATGGAGGATCCTGAAGTAATTTCATGCCCACAAGGGAAGGGCAAAATTTCGGGAATTTTGCTACCAATTACTTCCCTTATAACCCTTGCTTATTTTTTGGACTAACAATAAGTCTTACTCTGAAAAAAATATAATTAAAGAAGGAAATATTAATATTAAAAAAAACGAAAAAAAAAAAAAAGAATATAAAAAGATTCGCTCTAATCACAATCTTTAGGATAAAAAAGTACACCTCCTTCTTGAGTCTTGCGATCCCATTTGTTCGTGTCATGCTACAAAAATCATAACCAAATGAAACAATTTTTTTTTTGTTTTCACAAACAACACTTACAAATAGGTATTGCCTATCATATTAAAACAACAACTCAAAATTAAATATGAGTATGTGCACACATGCATATATAACACATACAGATAATTTATACAATTTCAAAATAGTAAACATTAGACTGCGTGAAAGGTTCTAGACAAAATTGTAATTTCCAATAAGAGACTATATGATCTTTATAATAAAAATATAGGCCCTCTAGTGCTCGTTGTCATTAATGCCATCCAGTTCAGTTAGGAAAGATTTGTGAAAATTTCAAAACAACAGCTTTTGTCATCTGTGTTATACCATGTCGAAAACAAAAGACTTATCATAACCTTATTTAAGGCCAAATTGAAGACCTTTAACCTGGATCGGGATTCAATAATTGAAGATCTATCTGGGATTTTCTAACAACTTATCGACCAGAAGGCCATGTTCAACTTTTTTTTTTCCAAAGAGACGACATGGCTATATTCCTGTTTTCACATTCCTTCATTATGACATTTTTTAGTAGTATGATCTGCTGATTTTTCAATATTCCTAAAAAATCTGTAACTGTATAAGGGTAGTACATTACTGTACATGCGTTCAACTTGCCCGTTGTAAATTGGCAAAATTGCCAGTGACATCTGATAACGTTATTTCAAAGTACTTTAGTTACTGAGCCCCGGATAATTATAGATTACTTTCTTAGTTCATAGGGACCCCCTATCAAGCCGTAAACAATTAAAAGTCAAGGAGCCGTTTTCAAGTGCAAATCGAGGAGACTGCTCTATAGGAAAGTCCCATGAGACGCCATAAAAAAAATTGAAGCCTTTATTTGTTATTTATCTAAATTTTAAAACATTTGGCCCACGTTTACTCATGTCCGTATACCGAGGGTAACATTGTTGTACTTGGCGACGCCTCACTTACGAATTCTACATGCACAAAAGAAAAAAATATTACCGATCTAAGCTATATTTAATTGAACCCTAATATGGCTCCTCATTCTCCCCGCCAGCGGATCCAACCTTGGTTTATTGATTTAAATCGATTGATAGGGCATTGCGGAAAGGTATATTGGTCTATCTTTAATATTTTTCGATTTATCTGCACATTATTTTAGAAAGCGTGTTGTAAAGTCTTACTCAAACAATGAATCCCCGTAATCAATATTTCATATCAAAAAATTTCACTACTTATCCGACACTTGCCCCTTGTTAAAACGGGAATAAAGTCAATTTATTCATAAATATTCGAGACAATTTCTGATAGCTCTTCTTTGCGGTGGTTGATTTGTGTTCTACCACAAAAAACAACGGACTAACCTTTAACCAGAATTTTTTGATTAAAGAAGAATCTAGTAACAGCCGATCATGGAACATGAAGAAAAAATAGTACCATGGAAGGAATAATAAAGCTTATTCATCATAATTTAAATATGATCTGGTCTTTTCAGAGAAAAAAAGTTTTTAATTTTTTTTTTAGTTTCAGAATATATATCTTAATTTTTTTCTATTTAATGTTTTTTTGTCTTTTTTTTGTCTTACTCTTCATTATTTCCATTCTTTATTATTTTGAATTGTAAGATTTTCTATGTTTTTTTGTTTCTTGGATTTTTCTCATTCAAATATCTAGGAGCGTTGTACACGATACTTCCATTTCAGTTCAAGTAACATCCTCAAATTCTTTCGTTCCACACTCATCTAACTTGACTTCAAGAAAATCGTTTCTGTGTAGACGAGGCCTTAGGGATAATTACATTATAATAACTGGACTAATGGCTTGGTTTATGGGTTTTTCAAATAGAAATCTCAACAGTTTGACTTTCTGAGATTCACACGAGAGTATGAATTTCGAGTGATTCGAAACATGATCAATTCAGGTTGATGGTAAGTTTGAACTACTGTTCGGTATCTGCAGAACATTTCGATATGGTCGATATATCCCGAGATGGATAGTAATCATTAATGCGAATATGAGTATAGGATGAGTAATAGGAATTTGAGATATATTATGAGGTTATTATATAGTAGTTAGGTGAGATGAGATTTGAGAGGGGTAGTAGGTAGTTATAGGGGTAGTGAGGTGGGAGGAGGGGTATGAGTGAGGTGAGGTGAGGTGAGTGAGGTATAGTATACGGTGGGGGTGGGGATATAGTATGTGAGGTAGGTGAGGTGAGGTATTGATGTATGAGTGGAGGAATCTGTGTTCTTAGCCCCTGGGGAGGGCGCGAGGAGATACGTGTGAGTGTGGGGAGGTCCTATAAGGGCGCTTGAGACTTAGATCGAGCGCTCGAGAGGGGGTGTGGGGTGGTGAGAGGAGGCGGGGCCTAAGGGGCGCGTAAGGAGTAGGGATGGTGGGGCTGCGTAGAGCGGCCGCGCGAAGGACGGCCGCGTCGGCGGTAGGAGAGCCTGAAGGGTGGTGGGTATGTGAGAGTGGGGTGTAATCTAGGGCGGCGGCCACGAGGGGGTAAGATGGAGTAGGCGTGCGGCCGGTAGGAGAGGCGCTGAGGTAAATGGGATTTCTCTAAAGACCGCCGCGAAGATACGCGCCTAATACACGTAATGTAGATGTAGGGGGTAGTATAGTGGGTAGTATGAGGTAATTATATATTAAATATAATGTAATATAACTATATATATATATATAATATATATATTATATATATATATTACATATAATATATTATATATATAATATTAATTTAATCCTAGGAGAAGGGGTGGAGAGGGCAATTTGGGAGAGTGGTGGGAATGTTGGAGTGGAGAGGGGATAATAGGGAGCACGGGGGTTAGAGGCGTGGAGTTCGGGTGTGGGAGGCGGGGAGGGGATGTTGCCATCGTATTTGACCTGAGGCGGACAGCGTGGGGCTTGGGGGCCGTGTCGAATGTCGTGGCGGTGTGGGGAGGATGAGGGACGCGAGGTCTTGTTGTAGGAGGTGCGAGGACGGAAGTTTAGAGAGAGATGGGAATATGGGTGACAATGGGTATGGGCAGAATCTGGTTACTGGCTGAGAAGATAGGAGTCAATGGGGTGTGTAAGATGAGGTGGAGAGAGAGTGAGCTAGTATAAGAAGGATAGAGGTGGCTGGAAGTGGAGAAAGGTGGGGTAGAGATTATTATTATCAATACGTAGAAAATAAGTTCATGGAATAGGTGAGGAGGAGAAGAGTGAGTGTGGAGGATCTTATTTGGTGGGGTAGGAAGTTGGGGTTGTCACTGAAGGGAGAGGAAGGGAGTGAGGAGAGGAGTACTTGGATGGTAGTGGCCCCGGACAGCGGTGAGGAGGAGCGGCTTCTTGACTAATTATTTATAGAGACTGGTTTTCATAATTATGATTTTCCAAAAAAATGGGCCGCTGTTCCCGTCATGATCTAATATGTACATAATTAGGTTTCATGCATGGGTTTGGACCGTATAATATATATATAATAATATATATATATATATATATAATATATATATTAGATATATATATAGTATCAATATAGTAATCACTTATTAATATATGATAATATAATATATAAGTATATATATAACAATAGTATATTATTAATATTATTAATCTATATATTAGATTATATATAATAATATATTATATAACATATGGAATATTATTATATATCGAATTTAACTCATCCAAAGAGTATATGGGAGACAAAATTCTCTTTTAAACTCAAGACCGGAATTATAACACTAAACAGGACTTTCCCATAATAGTTCCTTAAAGCCCCTTATAAGCTTAGGTATTTTGCGTATGGTGCCTCCCCCAGGTGTTAAAAATTGTTAAACAATTAATCTAGAATTATACCAATTGTTCCTAATCTTTTTACAAAACTTGGGTTTGAAAGTCGAAGCTAATGTTGCATTCGGGTGTGTGATTTTGTTATTCTGAATTCAAGAGTCTAGTCTCCTTTGAAAAAGATCAGTCCGGTGTAAAATAATCTCAGACCCATTGCGTGATCCCAACTCAAAAGACACGATCACGTCGGATTACCCTGACGAGACATTCTCGTGCAGTAGGTGGCCAAGAAATTTATGGTCTTACCAAGAGATGTCGTATTTAGTTGGAAAAAGAAAAAATAGAATATCCATGGTTCTTTGAAAATGACCCAAGGAAATACAGTCTCAGATTGTCCTCCATTTTTAATAGTAATTATAAAAACTATAGTTTTCCCGGCCGTCTTGGTTGTAGGATAGCGATCGTGAGAGGTTTGAGGTCAGATTTCAATTTTCATATATGTACCGCAAAAGCCACGTAAGGCAATGTTATATCATTTAACGGCTTATCGCATAAAAAGATTAAATTTATTGAACCGAGAAAATTTTGTGGACGGTTTCTAAAAATAACAAAAAAAATACTAAAAAAAAAATTGATAAGTGTGTTCTTCAGTTGATTGTGATTACCAATAAGAGTTTTACCTTATAAATTATCTTTTTAAGTATAAAGTTTCATTTTAATGATTAGTTTCTTCCCGTTCTAAACTTAGGTTTGTTCTCAGTTTCTTATCTGATTAAAAATAGGAGTTTTGGCTAATAATATATATGTATATATATTAAACTTACCTATATATACTCACTACTATTATATTCAGTCCATTACTCATATAATTACTATACATATATAATCATATATATATATATAAGTAAATATATATATATAATATAATAATGTATATATTTATAAATATATTTTATTACTTTTTGTGATTCTTTTAACTTTCATTCGGGAACGATTTCCTCAAATGCCTAGGGACATACCAATGTATATAAAACAAATAAGATTTTATTAGATATTGTCTAGGGTAGATAAATATAATATAATACCACTACAACTTTTGTATGTTTTCACCCCAGCTTAATATATATATATATATATTATTTAATATAAATAAGTAATATTATATAATATATATGAATATAGTATAATCTGTTTTACTGCCACATTTTATATAAACCCAGTAATTTAAATTTTATTTCAAATTAAAAATATATTTAAAAATAAATTTATATATTGTTTATTATAATAATACTATGATTTTGTATATTGAATTTATATAAATTTAATCCTTGCAAACTCCATTATTTCTATTAATAGTTCCTTATAATAATAAATTCGCAAATACAGGTTATCAAACTATATGTATTATAGATACATTTCTAATAAATGATCTACCCAGCCTAAGTATGTTCAATTCTGAAATTTCAGGCGAGATCCCCTTAAAGTAGAACAGGGAACTTTGATTATGGAGTTTGCATTGTAAAGAAATTTTTGTTTTTATATTTCAGGAAGGGTAAAACAGGTAAGTTAGATATTTGAAGAAAACGACTAAAATTCATGACCGCACTGTCTTATGTCACCATCGACTCTATACTAATTACCCACATTATAAAATTAAGTTATAAAGTTGGTAGTGACCTTAAAACCCAATTGGAGTGGCAATCTGGACCATTAGTACTTAATCTAATTTTTAATCAAAGAACCTATTTCGTTTTCTTGGGAGCTGTGGATATAAATAATCTGGGAGAAAGAACAATAACAGTTTATCTTTAATTCCATTAAAAATGCTGTTTATAGAGAGAAATTTTTTTTTTAGTGACTTTAAACATTTAAAAAAGTATTTTCGTAATTAACTTCATTTCACAGATGAGCCGAAATAATTTATTTGAGCGAGACATATAATAAAATAGGTCTTAAGTTAATATATTATATGTATTATAAGATATATATTATATGATAAATATAAATAATATATACTTGTGCTAATATTGTAAAATATATATTTAATAAAATGTTATAATATTATAATATATAATTATAGTACTATATAATTAATATAATATATAATATATGACATATAATATAATATATAATATACTTTTAATCGTGATATAATATATTTTAGTAAATAGAATAATAATGTATTTACAAATATAAAATTAGTATTATAAATGTTGTGATATAAATTATAAAAGGTATTTAGTCGTGACTATGGTTTTTCTTTAATATATATATATATATATATTATTTACTATATATAACAATTTATTATCACCAACGACTGCTATCAATGTTCTAGGAGAATATTTATGATATGATTTTAGATATATAGGTGTATCAAAGGATCATTAATTGTCGCTATATACAATGTACAAAAATTTTTGATTCAGCTCCTTAATAATTAATATGTATATATATATATATGATGCCTAAAGATGATATGAAAATTAAAAAAAAATATTTAAAAAAAAAATAGCTAGTACATACACATAATGGAACATAATCATGAACATATCTAAAAAGTTAATAATTCTGTCAATTCAGTTTTATACATATATTTAAAAGAGATTTATATAATTTAAGTGTAAAAATTAATGATATTAACTAGAGAAATTATAAGGAGTGGAGTTAGTAGAAAGTTAAAACCATTCTTGTATGTAATTCTTTTATAATAAAGGCCGAAGAGTCTTTATATTTTTAGTATTGAGCATTCATTAAGCACCATTCGACAAGTGAGGTTGGACTCCTGTCGGCTTCGGGCTTATCAGTTTCTGCCTTACCGTACAATAATGTTATGCACATATGACTATCTTTTAGGCTCGTGAACGATTGCCTGCTTAATTAATTTTGAAATTTGCCTATTATTAGAAACATTAATAATGGCCTGGATGTATTTCGTGATATTAAAATGACGTAATGCCCTTTGGTTCTATGATTCTGGAATTAGATTTCTGCAATGGATAACTTAAAATGAAAAGTTTAAAACGATCAGAAAAGAACTTGGCAAAAAAAAGGACGTCTTAGGAATGAAACGTGAAGATTTGACCCAGAGGAAATATATGTTATGTAGAATAAATGCGCCAACTCACAGCCATCATTTGTTCTTAAACTAATATGGAGAAACTCTTTTGGTAATTTAATTTCCTCGTTTGATCTCTTCTTGATGGAATCTATAGTTGCTCTACTATCTAAGACTTCTGTGACACTTCTGCAGCCCTTCTTACATAAAAAAGAGAAACTAGATTGAATTTCGAGATATTCTGCGTATACTATGGACGTACACACTGAAAATATTTTTTACATCACCAACCCTTCAAGCGGTTGAATTCTTTTACATTCATAGAACTATTAATTATAATTACTACAATGGTATCTATGAACCCTATATATTTTATATAGTATTATATAATTACTACTATTATTATTGTATATATATTTTTTTGATTTATATATATATTTTATTATATTACTATATATAATAAATAATATATTAGTATGTTATATCAGTTGGCCAGTCCTTTTGAAGATTTACAACATTGGGTAGCCAAAAGCTAATAATAACCATGATATTTTATATTATATATACCTGAGATATTATTTACTTATTAGTGATAGTAAGCAGAATTCCTATGAAAAAACCTGATAATAATGTATAGGTGGAGGTAATCATTAGTGATAGATATTAGTAGTAAGTAGTTGTATTTAATATACCCCTATTATCAACACGAGGGAAAACTCTTTTAACGTGCAATACGATCCGGAACTTAAGTGTGAATTTTGAAGAGGAAAAATTAGGACATTGTGTATCACGTCCTATGAAAAAGCTATGTTATTTATGTTGTATTCATAATAATAATGTAAAGTCGAAACAAAGCCTGACATAGCCCCTACCAGAAATTTTTAAAATAATTAATTTAACCTATAGATGGAGAAAGGAGTTAAAGTTAATCACTATTAATTTAAAAAATATTGTTTAAACAATATTATTAAAAATTTCAAAGATTTTATTGATACACCCACCACCTGCTACTTTATATACACTTCTGTCGTATTTATTGTTCTTGATAATTGTTTTAATAATGGGAAAATTCCACAATGGTGAACACAATTGTTGATGGTGTTCCTGGTGGTTATCTAGGCTTCTCCGTTGTTGAAAATGCTTTGGAAATGTTGATAAGGGGCAAAACTCAATTTACTCCCAAAATATCCTGATTTTTTATAAAAATCGGGGGTGAAGCCCCTCTGCGCTATTCCAATATTTTTTATAGGTGTGAAGTCTACTAAAATAAAGTTCTTTTGAATTTTATCAAATATTTAACAAATTTTTCAAAAATTATTTCGTATTTTTCAAAATGATTACACGTTCTACACTTTTACCGAAAATCCTATAATTTGCTGATATTTATTCGAGCGCTCAACGGAGCAACCCCATATTTGTATAGGACGCTTGGCTTTTTCCTATTTATATGAAATATCATTGAAGAATCACCCGTGACGCCCACCGCTTTCACAATATTACTCTTAGGAGAAAACAGAGTAATTGGAATGGATTATAATTTCCAATCATGAACGTTATTATTCTATCTATAATTTTTACTTACTATAAGTAGTGGTGATATTCTTTAAATTTATTTTATAAATCAGTTTCTTTTTTACACTATCACAATCTAACACTTTCTAAATAATTTAATTTTACGGTTTACCATTTTTAGGGATTAGTCTTTATGTGAAAAGACCAAAAATATGTGGGTGAGGAACTACGGGCGTACGCCTGAAACCTTTTCCTCTATGAATATCACGCCTGCCTTTATTATATATATATATACTAATATATATATATATGATATCTACTATAGTATAGATATTATATATGTATACACTATAATTATTATATCTATAGATATACTACACTATATATATATATAGTATTATATATATTTATATACTATAATATATTATAATAAATATATTATCTAGTATACTATTACTTTTCTCTGTGTGGGATAATAATAAATTATAGTGATCCATACTACTTAGTAATTATTAGATATAATATATATTATAATATATATAATATATAGTAAAAGTAATAATAATTATATATTTTGTAAGTACCTACGGATATATAATATATAGTATATAATCTAAAGAGAGGGCACCACAGTGGTACCGTTTGGGTTTATCGAACCTTCATATTCAGCCTTTTTGTTACTTTAAAATTTATTATTAACTTTCTTTATTATTTAAGAGATTTAATAAAAATAATTTATCAGTCAAGTAATCAAATAGGATTTGATAAGTTTTAAAAAAAATAAGTTGTAATTATAAATTACAATGTGATAATAGAGATTTAAAAATTTATAAACTTTCAATTAAAATAATAAGTAATGATTAATGATAATAATGAAAATAATGATAATAATAATAATATAATAATAATAATAAGTAAGATCGATAATTAATAATAATTAAATATATAATAATTTATAATAATTAATAATAATAGATAATAATAATAATAATAATAAATGAGGATATGATAATTAACTAATACTAATTGAATAATGATTATAACGCAGTAATTTACAAACTAATAAGATAAATAAGTAATTTCAATTAATAAAATGAGATAATAATAATTAGATAAAATAAATTAAATAATAAGAATAAATAAAATAATAATAATAATAATAAATAATAATAATAATAATAAGAGATAATAATAATAATAATAATTAATAATAATAATAATAAAATAATAGATAAAATAATTGAATAATAATGAATAATAATCTAATAAATAAATAATAATAATAATAATGTAATAATAATAGTATAATTAATTAATAATAATATAATAAAATAATATAATATATGAAACAAAAATAAGAATGATTAATAATAATAATAAGAGAAAGAATTGGAGATGAATTTAGAGGTGTGAAGCTGCTTTTTTTTTACTATAGTTCCAATTTCACTATGCATTTTTACTTCATTCAAAGATCCGACCTATGCATTTAAAATGAAAACACGAAAGGATGCAATAAAAAAAATTCAGAAATTTTATGTTTTAGAAATTTATTTACCGTCCAAAATATTTAAATTCCCCGGGACCAATTGGCTAAACTAAAATTAAGTTTGAATTCAAATTTAAAGCCACATTTTAACTCGAAAAAAAATATATCCAAAAAAAAAGATGATCTGAGAGCGAAAGCAAGTTTCCATTATTCCGTCAAGTAGTAACAAGTTTACTTATTAGTTATAACCATATACTAATATAATTTATTATATAATATAAATGTACATATTACTATAGATATTATTATTGTACTCTTGTTTGATAGTAATGTGTGTTAATGGAGTACTTAATATTATCATTATACTTCATTCTGACTTATTATATTTTATAGAAGTATTTAAAAATACAAAACTCACATTGAAAAAATTATATGGATAATAGTGTTACCTAATGGGGTAAAACTTATTATTTATATATATATAATTTGGCAAATTTTCTATATATTTGCAATAAAAAAATTAGTTCTATGTTTCTTATGGACTTCTTATAAACTAACTTAATGCTTCTAATTGGATTTATAAAATTTCCTATATATAATGTAATGATAGTATTAAGTATATTATATTATTATTCATCATAAAAGCAAGTAGTATATAAAATAATATATAATGTGAAAATAGAATGATTTATTATCTATTGTATTTATTTAATTAATATATAATTTTATGAATAAAATAATTTATAGTATATATATATATATATATATATATCATATATATATATATATATATAATATAATATAATTATATAAGTGAGTTTAACGATATTTAATATATAAATATATTATTGTATATATTATATATAATAGTGAAATTATATTTACGTAAATAAACATATATATATACTACGGTATATATAATATATTTTTGAATTAAATTCTCCAAAACTCACAAACACCTTTCATTTGGCTGTATGTCGATGTTAATGTAATTATCTTTTATAGATTTAATTATTTGAATTATTGTTGGGATTAAAGAGTAGATGAATGACGCATATATGTTGAGTACCGATATAAATAATATACCGAGAATATATGTATAAAAGTATAAAAATATATAATATTAATATATATATATATATATATAGTTAATATAATATATATAGTATATATTATTTATATATATACTATGATATTTATTATAAAAGTGTTTAAGTCATGATAGATCACCTGCAAAATCCGATTCCAAAAATAAAATAGGTCGAATTCAAATTCCGGGTGTGAGTAGGCAAATCAAAAATGTATATATAGGTATATAAATATATAATATATATACTACACCTATACCGGTATAACCCACTAGTTTTAATGCAAACATAATGCATTTACAATCACCTTATATTCTAATATATAGATATATATATAACTTTATATATACTATGATATATATAGATGTATATATATAGTAATAATATCCTATCATATATATAATTGATACATACACTAACTAGATTCCTATTATTATATAGTAATATATATATATATTATATAATATATAATAAGTTAAAATTTAGGCAGGTTTATATAATAGGAATCAATGTTAAGTAAAATACGTAGATATATATATATAGATATAAATATATATTTAGTATAGGGCTATCCCCGGGAATATATACTAGTTATATGACTACAAGTATATATATACATATATATATAGGAGGTATATATATATTGTATTATAATAGAGGATAATTATATATATATATATGAATTTATAGATGATATAATATATATATAATATAATATGAATTGAGGGATATATATGGAAAACTGCCATATTTTTAGAGTTATTTACATTATCAATCTTAAATAATATGTAAGCCGATCTAAATGTTTTCTTCCTTTCTTAGAAGAATGCGTTTACAGGTAGTGATAATTATCACTGACTGTTATTACACATATTATTTCTACATGTTTGAACTTAGAGTATGCCATACAACACTGCTGAGGAAAGAATTAAGCAATTATGTAATGAAACTGAATCGAATACGAACCAAAGTATACCCGCAATCTTTATAAACCATCTGGAAACAACCCCCTCAGGGATTTATATTAATAAAACACTAAAAAATCGAAGCGAAGTGAGAGATTAATATTAAATCAAAATAATATGAAAAGGCGTATTATTAACTAACTCCAGCACAGAATACATCTCCACTGAGTAACATGCTATCATAACAAAGCCCTGTCTGCCGAGGCAAATTTGTAGGATAAGGGCCTAAAGACGATTCTCATCAAGCAGAGGTCTGGGGCAAAGCTACTGATGCAAGAATGAGTCATGACGTTTTATGAAATTCACTAAAATTAAAATAAAATAGTCGGCGAAGTTCATAAGAGAGAGGATTTATCAAAGTTAGCATCAAAATAACTAACCTAGTTAATAATTATTATTTAATATTTTATTATTTATTATTATCGTTGCTAATGTAAATAATAATGAAGTTTTAAAAAAATGACTGCTACAAGAGTTCAGAAGGCAAATACAGAGTTGCCTAGACTAAAGAAAAAACGGAATTAGGTTGTTTTACTCGGAAAGTTGTAATAGTTCCCGCTGATCGTTAATATTGAAAAAGGAAATCGAGTAGAAATTTGAGAGGCCGCTCAACAGGTCGCCTTCGAACGAAAAATCAATAATATACATATAAACTACTTCATAACTATATAATATGTATATATATATTTCATGATTATATCAAAAATATATAGGAATTAGTATATAAGTATATATAAATATATATATAATATATATATAATTATTAATATATATTATAAATATTATATATCTATATATATAACTATATGCTGACTTTTTAATATATTTGTGGTTCACATAGAGGCCAAGTAGGCGTTGGCCTATAAGATTTCCGTTGAGTTATTTTAATGTGAAGTATATATTATATATATATATAATATATATATATAATAAGTATTATAACTTATCATTATATAACTATTATATTATATATATATATATATATATTTTCCGAAACAATATTTTTTAATATTTATATATATAATAAATTGGTGATAAATGCAATCTAGCTACAATTGTTTCGTTTTCTGTGAAAAAATATTTTAATGACGTAGGTACCAAAAGAACTAATTCATATTATTTCTTGGTTAAAAACATTAAAATATTAAATTTTTTATTGAAGAAACCTTTAATCATTAAGTTCGTGTTGTAAGACAAATATCAATTTGGCCAAAATTAAAAGGGGCGCAAATTATTTATTATTTTTTTTTATTTGAAATTATATATATATATAATATATTATATATATATATATAAGTAATATATATATATATATATATATATATAATATACTATTATATATATAAATTATTATAGTTATATATATTAATAAAATATAATAATATAGTTGAATTTAAGTGAGTATATATATATATACTTGTAACACGATATTATTATTTTACACATAATACTAATAAAATTCTATTATAATATATAATATATTATTATAATATACTACTATATCAATATATTATTTATCTATTACTCTATTATATGTTATATATATAAATTATAAGTATATACTAATCAGAAGAAACAAGTCCCTTGATGCGTACTTTATATATATACGGTAGAATATATATATACAAGGACCTAGACATTATAGTAGATATTATATTTAGGAGAATAATGAGTATAAATATAAATATACTAAGAATATATATTTATATAAGATATTTATGACAAGTGAGTATAATTAGTATGAATATTTATTATGGAAATAATACTATATATAGGCGATTAATTAGGTCATCGGGTTTGATACAGTGGACGCTTTCAGTGAATATGTTAGGGGTTTAGGGTGGTAATTAATTGCTTAAGTTTGGAAGGTTATGTTCGGGGCTCACCCACAGAAATTTTATGTGAATTTCACCCTTCTAAAATTATGTAATGTAAAAGTCACTGGGTTGTTCAGTTTCACGAGTCAACACTAAATATATAACTATAAACTATTATATATAAGGCTGTTATCACTTATATATATATACTTTACTTAGACTAAGCTATATATATATTTATATCATAAGATACATAGTGAAATATATATAATTATATATTGATCATACCTCAAAACTGAGGTTATGATTATGAGTAGTAAGTAAATATAAGTATACTATTAACATATACCATAATGTACTCTGTATATGACTTATATATAATATATATATATTATATATATTAAGAGCTATGTAATGACTATATTGCTTACGCATCAAACTATATATAGTTATATATATTTAAAATATATATATATAGTACCTTGACTTACGAGTATAATATTCGGTATGTTAATGAGATATATATATGATATATATAGGTTACATAATTTAGCTACAATACTATATATAGATATAATAATATAATATATAAGTACTATATGGCATTATATATATATATGTTAAATATCTAGATCGAAAATCAGTGAGTATATTTTCAAAAAAAATTTGCTAAAGCTTATTCAGATATAAAAGTTTCTAAGTTCAGGAACCCCAGTTAGCAAGGTAAAGTGAAGTTTTTTATGAAAAATGTCCTCATTGCTACTAAATGCTGGCTACACATATAAAACCTAAACAATACTTTCCTTAAGTATTTTATTTGGAACTTCCCAACTTATACAATTTTTTTGAACTTAAAATTTTTAAAGAAAAAATATACGTTACACTGATTCCACGACAACTGTTTATAATAATAATCATATATATTATATAATATATAATATATTAATAATAATATTATATATATATTATATTATATATATATATATAATATATTAATATTAATTATATATATTTTAATATAATATTATATATTATAATATTATATATATATATGACATATATATATTATGATATGATATAATATATATATTATAATATAGTATATATATATATATAATATATATATATATATATATATACGGAATATATAAATATATATTTATAATATATATAATAGATAATATATATATATTATATGATAATTACTATAATATATATAAAAAAGAGTATATATATATATATATATACATTATAATAAATAATATAATATATATATATATATATTATATTATATATATATTATAATATATATATATATATATATGAATATATAATAAATTAATATATATTAATTAATATGATTAATATTAATATATATATATAGATTATTATCAAGGGATGGTAGAAAGAAAATATATCAATTGATTTTTCAACTGGGATTTTTTGGTAGGCTTGTAGCATTTTGTTCGCTTCACAAAAAAATTGATGATTTTTTGCGTTTTTTGATTTTTTGCTTTACATTATATATATTTATCTCTAATTTCTTTTTACGATTATTATCAATGATTATAAAATTTCGAATTGAAAATATAAAAAAATAGATAATCATAAGTATCTATTTAGCCAATAGGCTACTCTGCTTTCCCATTCAAGCACTAGTGAGGAGAACTGTCGAAAAAACAAGATCATGATGGTCAAAACATGTTCTTTTCTATGTGTACTGAATGATAAATATATTGTGGATCATATTGACATTACAAAACACTACATTAGTGTTTCTGTTTTCATATTGTGTCATTTAGACTTGATAAGCCTCTATTTTAAAGTGATTTTGGACTTCACAATGAATATGGAACCTAGCGTTAAAAAATAATATTAATCGAAGCTTAAAGAAAAGGTTGGTTTACAACATTAATATTTCGCGTGTTACGTATTCAGCGATCTGCAACCCAAAATCGCAAATTAAAATCCAAAATGTGAGTTTCTTTCATTCTAAATAGAATCCCAAAAAAAAACCGCCATTACACCCTGATATATATATATATTTAATATATTATATATATATATATATATATATATATATAATATATTATATATTATATATATATATATATATATATATATATATATATATATATATATATATATATATATATAATATATTATAGCTATTATATATATATATATATATATATTATTATACTATATATACTATATATAGTTATATTAGATATGATAAATAACCTATATTATAATTATTGTATATTTAAATTTTCATTATGCATTTATATAGTATAAAATATATAATGAATTTTACAAGCTCAGGTAGGGGTAGGGTATTATATTATTATTTATATTTTCCTTCAAATAAAAAGTCACCATCCTCCCCTATTCAAGGAGAGGGAACTTCTCTAGTAGATTTCGGCTAGATCTAAAACCCGACGCCGCTTGCGGCAATAATAAGCCTATAGCGCTATAAGAGGGCAACCCATATATATATATATATATTTATACATATAAATATATATATAGTACTATTACTATACTATATATATAGTATACAATAATCATATATACGCTACTATATATAGTATATATGTACTATATATATATATAATAATATATTATATACAATATATCTATAATATACTAGGAATCATATATATATATATATATTATATATATATAGGAGATAGAATTAGATATATATATATATATATAAATATAAAATAGAATATATATATAGAAAATATATATCATTATATAGTATTATATATATAAGTATATATAGAAATATATATTAATATATATATATATATTATAATTATTATTACTATATATATAATATATATATATATATATATATATATATGATATATATAGATATAATATATACCCTATATATATACCACTATACTCATATATATATATACCATATATATATATACTACTAAATACTATACCTATATACTATATATAGTACTATATATATATATACTATATATAATATTTATATCACCACTATATATACTTATATATATATGATTTTTTTTTTTTGTTTTTTTTTTCTTTTTTTTGGGGGGCCGGGGTTGAACACCCATAAATCAGCACACATTAACAGTATTAAAGACACAAGTATTAACTAGATTGTTCATGTCAAACTTTACAAAAAAAATTAATTTGTTAAATAATTAATTTTTTATTATATTTTAGTAAATTTTTCAAAAATATTGTATAATTTTTATATAAACTTGAACCAAATGAAAATTTTTATTTGTACGTTAAAGAGATTTTTTGTAATTCACTGTTTGGACTTTTTGGTAATATAGAATTCTGTTTAAGCTGTAGCTTCATAATTGTCTTTGTATGACTGAATAGTCAAGGGGTAAAATAAATTTTTTTTTTTTATTTATTGTGATGTCTTCAGGTGTTAAAAAAAAAAAAATTAACATGAAAAATATAAGCAGTAACAATTGTGTAAGAAGATATTAGCCGGTTTTTGAAAATAATAACCATATTTTATTAGTTATTTTTACAATCTTCTTTCAGGAAAAAAAACAATTTTGGCTAGTTTATGCTTAAACTTTTATAATACCAATCAAAACCTAACTTGAAAATCCTTTTTTTTTATTTCATTCATTATTTATTTTATTATTAATATTTTGCTGATCTCTATATAATATTATGGTAGTATATTATTCAAAATATAAATATATATATATATATATATATATATAATATATATATATATATATATATGATATATATATAATATATCTTAAAAGCAACAATTTTCCCAAATATTAATAACTTATATCTTGTTATTAATATTTCTATTTTATTATTAGTATATATATATAATTATATTATATATTATTATATATATTAATATTATATCATATCATTTATTCTTGCTTTTCTTTTCTTCCTCTTTTTCTTCATGAAGGATTTTTCATCCTGTCAGCCGCGCAAGCGTCTTTCTCCAGACATCCCTCTGCTGAACTATTCCTCTTCTCTTATAGCACTCTCAATGTCTTTTTGGTAGCTGACATTCTTTCCCAGAGTATTGTCCTCCTATCGGATTCTTCCACTACCCATCACTTCTATCGGTCCTTCCCCTTGGTCTTTCTGCACACATCTGGGTCCATTTCCCATCTCTTTTCGCATTTAACCCGCTCCGCGATCCTTCTTGTTCCAGATGCGTGCCCCCACCATCCCGCGTCAATCCCCTCAATCATCGCGATCTGCTTCAGTATCATCTATCTTCACCCCCTATATTCTTCTCTAATTACTTCATTCCTAATTCTGTCTCTCCTACTCTTTCCAACATAGTTCTTAATACCCTCATCTTCGCCGCTTGTATTCTCATCTCCTCTCTTCTCGTTGTTGTCCATGTTTCCGCTCCGTACAGCAGCGTCGGAGTCTGTGTATACTGTTAAAAATCACCTTTATTAACCTCTATTCCGATTTTTTAGTCTTCTCGAGTGGGAAGGGGAATATTGCGGCTTTTATTCTAATCTTCGAAGATTTTTTGCAAATATCTTCATCGTCGTAATCTCTACTTCTCACTTAACCTCCCCTTCTGAGCTAAAACATTCCTCCGAGATAAAATTGCAGGAGTATATCGCCTATTTTCACCTTCCTCCCCTCTATCCAACCACCATTTCCTTAAACTCCCCTCCTACATCTCCCACCAGTGGTTATTTGTTAAATAATCTCTGTCTTCTTGGTACGTTCATCCCATCCCATGACTTCCTCTCAAACTCCTCATTTCAGTTGAAAATGTTCACACTGGCCACCACAAGGCGGCTCGTCGTGCAGTCGTGCTCCTGGATGGATGCTCGGCATGCGCAACACCGCACAAGATCGTCCGCATGGTGTTCGATGCCATAAATGTGCCCCTTACAAATTCTCCCAGTCTCTCCCTCAACTTCCTTATCACCACGTCTAAAATAAATATAAACAGCAGTGGAGATAAAATACTCCCCTGCTTCACTCCGTTTTCACCTCAAACCATCTAGCGTTCTCGCACTCAGTTCTAAACATAACAACATGCAATTTCTCATACAGACTTTCTATTGCCTTCTTTAATTCTACCCCTCACTCCAATAATTCCTCTCCATAAGCTCTCAGAGCTTTTCTTGGCACCCGAATCAAATTGCCTTTGTGCAGTTAGCATGAAACGCTACAAAAGAAAATCTCTTGCCATATTCCAGCCTCTTCTCCGAGACCATTCTTAGTGTGAATAAGAGGGCCGTCGTTCCTCTTCCTCTTCTATAACACCGTACTGCTCTTCTCACGAGTCTCGGACATCTTACCTGTCTCGCTGGCATGCCTCCTCTCCCAATGTATTCATATTGCGTTATTATTGTCGCCCACCCGCCTGGTATGGTCCATCAGAGTGACTAATGCCTCTGAGAAGTTATTACAGCTTCCTGCATCTCCATTACCTCGTTTACCTTTATATATCGGTATGATGATTATATTTGCTTTGCCCCACCTTTTCCGGCACCTTTCCCTCTCTCCAACAGTTGTTCTTGTTCATCAAACGGATGATTCTCCCCTCTCAGCTCCTCTCCTTCCCACCACTTCAACCGGATATCGTCCAACAAGACCACATTACCAATCTGCTCTCTCCCTGGGGACTTTTACCCTTCTTCATCCTTTTTATCGCCTCCTCATATTCTTCTCTACCGTTATCTCGTCCGGCCTTCCTCCCTCCTCTTCCTCCTCCCTCGTCTGATCTACAGCTTCTCCTCTGTTCTCTGTGATTTCTACATTAGCCAGATCTTACATGTAGTATTTCGCGGTACACATTCTATCTTATTTCTTTATTCTTTCACATTAAACTTACGAAAACAAACTATATTATACTATGCTGTTTGAGCCCTTATATAATATATATATTGGTATTTAATATAAAGGTACATATATACCAATAGTAAATTAATAGTATGATCCCTATTATTAAGTATATTATCCAATTTTGATTAGGATATATATATATATATATATATATATATGATATATATATGATATATAAACTATTCCTTTATAATGACACAATAAGACGAAAAATGATCTCCCTTACCTTTATATAGCGGTACTGTTACTGCTCTCCTCCTATTCCCTCAGTACTAAACCCTCCATAAACGCTTTGTTGAACAACTTCCAAATCCAATCTCAGTCACCTGTCGCCTCCGCGCTCTTGATCATTTCACCTGGAATATCCATCCATTACCCGAAGATTAACATTCTTCAACTTTCTCGCTCTACTTCATTACCTCCTCCTTACTAATGAGCTCATCCCCAAAATACCTACTCCTTCTTGCACCATCAAACCCACACACATTCACTTATCACCCCTTTCATAACTGAGAATGTTATGCAGATTTTCGAAAAGTTCCCTCCACACTCTCCCTCACATCCATTTAATCAGTTACGAAACCACCATCCCTATTCATTATTCTAAGCAGATTCCCTTTATCCTCATTCTTAACCTTTCGCGCTTCCTTTCAAAAGAGCTTCCTACTCCCTTGTAAGTTCCCATTCACCCTCCTTCCAAACTGTTCATTTACCTCTTTTTTCCTCCTACGTATTCATCTTTTAGTATTCCTTTTTTACTCCTTATTTAATTCTAAACAACTTTCTTTTGAAATCTCATCATTGGCATCTAGTACATTCAAGCGCGCTTCTTTTTTACTTTTAAACGCTTGCGTCAACTTTTCATTCCACCACTCACTGTTAACATCCTTACTCCCTACTTTAGAGCATCCACATTCTTTTTTGGCACTGCTGAGCCGCTTCCTTCACTTGCTTCCAGATTTGTTCAGTTTCAACTTGTTCACATTTAACTGATTTACTTGCAAGCGCTCTTAAATACTTATCCTTATTACCTTTTTTACCTAACTTCTCATTCTTAATCTTACCCACATCCTTCCTCATCACCTTCCTCTACATCCATGCCTCCACTAACTTAATTTTACATTAAACAACATAATGATTCGATAATACCATTCCTAACCCCCTCGCTGATTTAACAACTAACACATACTTCAACACCTCCTTCTTCACTAACACATCATCAATCATACTTTTCACTTCGATATCATCTCTACCTACACCAACTCTATTATACTTATGAAAATTGTTGTGTTTAAAGAAAGTATTACTTACGCACATACTTCCCTCCTCACAGAAATCAATGACTTTCATACCGTTCTCATTTTTTTTCCGACTCCCCCAAAGCCACCTGTTATACCATCCCACTTTTGATCAGGTATCCAACCATCTAGATCACCCAACACAATCATTCTGAAGCTCCTATTCACCCCATCCAAAACATCATTCAGATTATCCCAGAAAATAACACTCTCTTCCACATTACCCTCAGATGGACCATATGTCACAACCACGCATACCTTGACCTTTTCAAACATAAATTTATCCATTGGAATTCTAGTTCTCACACACACAAAATCTACCATAGCTCTGTATTAAAAGTCACTCATCAGAACTGCAATTCCTTCTCTCCCTCTCTCATTCCTTACCACACCAGCATAACACATTTCACAC
>JABUQX010109907.1:0-2500 GCA_015478945.1 Trachelipus rathkii | reverse complement strand
CAAGTAGAAGGAAAGGGAAGTGAAATGTTCTGGAATGAGGAGGTGGAAGGAAGGTGTGTTGAAAAGGAAGGAAGGAGGCTATGTGAAATGGTTGGGAAATAGGAGAGAGGAAAGCTGGGAGGAATGATAGAAGGGTTAGAGTGGAAGCAAAGAGGGCGGGTGGAGAGGACGAAGAGAAGAGAAAAAGACGAATGGTGTCGAAAGTGACGTGAGAATTTTGGAATCGGGGAGCCAAGATGTTTTGGAAAGAGAAGTAAAGAAAAAAAGGAAGAAGAAGGAGGGTTGGGGGAAGGAGGAGATTAAGCCGGGAGGAGATGTGGGGAGTGGATAGGCAGGAGAGGAAAGGGGAGCAAGAGTGAGGGATATTTTAGTGGATTATTGAATGAAAGTGGGTGGGGCGAGGGGAGGAAGATGTTGGCAAGAGGTGAAGGCTTGGACGGAATGAGCTGGGGGAGGGAGGGGAGGATGAAATACAAATGGAGGAAATTGATTATAGGGCGAAAGAGAAAAAAGGGAAGTCCGCAGGTTTGGATGGTGTGAGAATGGAAATGTTGCAGAAGGGAGGTATAGGGGTGGAGGAATTGCTGTATAGGTTATAATCAATAATGATGTTGGCAGGAGTTGGAGAGGTAGCCACAGGAATGGATGCGGATCTGGTTGTTTGGTCCCCTGTATCAGGAAAAAGGGGAGATAGCGATGGGAATGTGGGAAGTAAGAGGTATATTAGTCTTTTAAGTGTGTAGGGAAAAGTTATGGAGAGAAATACTGATTGAGCGAGAGTGAGAGTTAACGGAGGGGAGAATGGGGAAGAACAAGGAGGATTTAGAGAGGAAGTGCAGGTGTGTGGAATCAAGGTATTACCACTAAAAGATGCTGGTGGAGAAGAAAAGTTTATGAGAGAAAGGGAAAGTGTGATGGGTGCTTTTTAGATTTTAGAAGAAAGCTTATGATAAGATGAAGAGGGGGAATTGTGGAGGGTGTTGGAGGAAAATGGAGTGGGGGGTAAGTTAGGAAAAGGTATTAGGGCCTTTTATAGGAATATTAGAATGTGTGTGAGAGTGTTAGGAGGGGAGAGTGAGATGTTTGGGTGGTGAGAGATTGAGGCAGGGTGTGTAATGTCGCCGTGGCTATTCAATTTGTTTATGGAGAGTGTTTGCAGAGGAATGGTGAGGGAGGGGAGAGGGGTGGAATTGATGAATGGGAATGAAAGAAGGGAAGTGAACATGATACTGTTTGCGGACGATACTGCCCTAGGGGCGAAGAGCGCGGAAGGGCTGAGGTATTGGGTGAGGGAGTTTGAGAGAATGTGTGGACAAAAAGGGCTTAAAAATAAATAATTTAAAATTGAAAGTGTTAGTGTTGAGGAGGAGGAAAGAGGAGGAGGGGGAGGCGGTTAGAGGTTAGATTAGGGGGTGTAGTATTGGAAGAGGTAAAGATTTTTAGATAATTTAGGGATGGACTTGGTTAAGGGGGGAGGGATGAAGAGGAGCAAGAACACTAGATGTAGGAGAAGGAGGAGAGCTTGAGCGGTCTGGAGATTATGGAAAGGGGGGATTTATCACAGAAAGTTAACGATAAGGTATATGTTTTGAAAAAATTTTGTGTACCAGCCGGTGTTGTTTATGGGTGGTGAAACGTGGGTTGAATGCCAGGTCCAGGAAAAAAGTTGCGAATTTGAGATGAAGGGGGTTGAGAGCGGTTTGTGGGGTTAACAGAAGGGACGAGGATTAGAATAGGGTGGTGAGGGAGCGATGTGATTGGAGGAATGGGTGGGTGGGAAGAGCGGAGAAGGGAATGTTAAGATGGTATGGGCATCTAGTGAGAATGGAAGAACAGAGAGTGGTTAGGAGAGTTTGGGAGGCGGAGGGGATAGGAAGGAGAGGAAGGGGGAGACCAAGAAGGAGGTGGATGGATGAATAAAGGAGATGCTGGAGGAGGGAGGGATTAGGGAGGAAGAGGGTAGGGTGTTGGCGGGAGATAGAGAGGGATGGAGGAGGTGGGTGAGGGCGAGATGAGAGGGGGTGTGAATGAGAGAGGCTGTACGTACCACTACCCCGCGCTCAAGCGGGAAAAAGTGGAAGTAAAATTAAAAATAGTAATAATAATATATATATATTATATATAATACATATATATATATATATATATATACTATATATACTATATTATACTATATATATATATATAGATATAGTATATATACATTATATATATGGTAATTATATATGATATATATATATATTATATATATATTATAATATATATATATATATATATATAATATATATATATATATATATATATATATATATATATATATATATATAATATATATATATATAATATATATATGTATATTTATTTATTATTTTAGATATTATATATAATATATAATATATATAATATATATATATATATATATATATATATATAATTATATATAATATACGTAATATATATATGTATATATATATATACTATATATAATATATATATATAC
>JABUQX010109906.1:12500-47554 GCA_015478945.1 Trachelipus rathkii | reverse complement strand
AGTATTTCCTTATTCAAGATATCCTGAGTATGACAAGGGGTTATTGGGTATCTCACCTCTTTTGTTTCATGTTTACCATGCTATCAATTTCCATGCTCCCAGAATCTGTTTCCGTTCCGTGGATAGATTTTTAATCTGTCCTCCTATCTTGTATATCCTCTTCTCGTGGGATTTCTCCTTCTATACCGGACTCGAAGCAGCTTAGAAACTGTGTAATTTGGTCGTCGTTTCCTCTTCATCTTTTTTCAGGCTAGTATCTAATTTCAGGATTCATTCATCAGTAATATCTTTGCTATATTCTTCTTGTCCTTCTCTCCATTTTTTTTTCTCTTCAACTCACGAATCCACTTATATCTGCTTCTATTATCCAATAGTCTGTGTCATCTCTTTCCTGAGAATATGCCTTTGCTCCCGGTATATAGAGGTAAACTTGGGCCCTGAGCGATTTTATTTTTTTTGGGTTATTTTCCAGTCAAACTTCTTTCTCAATTATATTGCTAGATCCACTCCCCGTTTTCCTCACCGATAAAGCCGTCCTTGCGGGTTTTCATAACCCACCGTTTGCCATTCCTCAACAATCATGATCGTACATTGTTTTTGAGCTCTTCTCCTTTTCAAGGCCGGCTGTCTTAAAGCCCAGATGATTATTCGTTTTTTTTGTACATCTTCGGAGTCATTAAAGTTTCGAAACCTCGTGATATAACAAGACGAGATCCCATTTTACGTCCAGTTTTCCTTCAGGCATAGTCAGCCCCGCGTACGGCTTACTCCATGTTGATTCTCGGACGATACTTCTTTCTTTGGTCGCGAAATATTAGGCCATAACTTCAGTAGCGATCCAATTGTGTAAAAGCAAAGGCATATTTTGAATACATGGGTTTCTGAAAAAAATTCAAATTCAGGTATTGAATTCAAATCAAATTTCTTGAAAAGTCCATCTATATATATTATGTTCTAATACATAAGCCACTACAATTCTTCAGATTTCCAATCCTTCTGACTTATCAAATCATGCCACTTGAATTAATATTCCTACGCTAAGGTAATCAATAACATCGTATCAACTCTGTCACTTCGTTAATGTTCGATAATTATATATTTATTTATATGTATTGTTGGTGAACTTAAAATCATATTTTTAAACCTTCTCTTTATTCTACAAATTGTACTATTTGATCTGCGTAAATACATCAAGGATAACATATGACACTCTTGATGTATAATTGCTTCTATGATTAATCTTAAAAAATAAAACAAAATTTAAATTTATATAATTTTTATTTTGCTAATTATATATAAATGAATAAAAAGGTAAATTAAAGGTATTAAACTAAACTTTCATAGATCAGTAAAATATCACATATGGGAAAAATTACTATAATTGTTCATTACATCGAAACCTAAACCGGCTTTATACCTTTCATTAACAATAAGTAACCTTTTTTTTATAGGTATCATGGTATAATACTACTATTATTTAACGAAAATACAATATACAATTACAATATAGAAGTCCTTTTTACCTGATTATTTGTATTTTTACCTCATTATAACGCCCCTCATATTAAACTTTAAACCAATTATGTATGTCCATATCAGATTGCGAGAGGGAAAATCTACTCATTTTTATTACCAGCTGGATTGATCATTAAGAACAACTCCCAATAATCTCTCTTCAGTGATACCTAGGAAAATTACTGATAACATAGTTATTTCAGCTCTCCATCCACATACACTGTCAATGAACATGACAAGCTCAGTGGAAGCCGAGAGAACTGATTGATATATATTACAAATAAGTTAACATATCTATATATTATATATATCAGTTCACAAAGATTTATCATATATATCATATAAACTACTGAAAAGGACGCGGTTTTTCGATGAATATCTCCACAATTACTAGAGGAATTAAATAAAACCAGTACAGTATATATGTTATATATATAACTGTATATATATTATATTTCCCATTGTTGGTATAAATAAAAGTAGGGGAAATGCGAAATTTTAATCACTACAAGATTCTTTGATCTGTAAGTTGAGTTAATAATTTTCAATCTTTAGTCTGCATCATATTATACATAATTAACCAGACACACAAAAGACAATATTATACATAAGAATATTATCGTTTATACTAGAGGTTTTTTTTATTTATTTATTTTTTTTTTCAGGCACATAACTATGAAAGCATTTAACATTCAAACAACTTCATCAGACGAAGATTGTTATAGAAATTCAATAGTTACAGAAGGAAGTTTGCTTATTAGAAATTAAGCTTAAAGATTAAGGATAAATATTAAGATTTTTAATTATTGTAATTATCGGTTATACATTAAGGTTTGCAAGTTATAAGTTATTTGGTCTTAAAGTATTTATTAATATTTAAATTATTTAATTCAGTCAGTAAGTATCACACAGTAACTTTTATAGTAAAATTTTATTATAAATAAATTGAATTAGCACAAGCTATAACTTATATATATTATCTGTTGACTTTATATTTATACTTCACCTAGCGGTTAAAATCATTATTATCAATATTTACCAACTCAGAGGAGAAGTATTAAAAGACCTGGTTTCGTCTGGTCCTCCCGCGTGGTCCCAGGTAGGAGGTACACTTCAGGCGAGTTGGTAAGAGAGATACAGATCACCATTTCGAGATTATATATCGGATTAAACAGTCGGAATCCCTCATAACTCATAGTGCTGGGAAAGTAATCAGGTAATTGGACATTCCGGCCAAATTACTTCAATTATCATAGGTATTGCGACTCAGGGTAAGTCAAATTTACTTATGTTATTGGACGTTAGCAGGGATTCACCTTAATATTATACATATCTCTACTCAATCTCATTTGAAAAGGACAACTCTAAGTTTCATAGAGATAGTCAGGATGAGGATAACTCATTTCAGGCCGACGGGCGATATATTGGCTCTATTATTAGGCGAAGGTACTATACATCAGTCTTTTGGGAGGCTGATTAGAATCTATCTAGCAGTTATTAGGTAAAAATGGATATAAGCTTCCATGATGGTAGGTCCGTGCAATATCACCCACGACATTTCTCCTTTTCCACAGTTTATCGTTAAAAATTCCTCTTTTACTGATAGAAGGCGGAAGGGGAATTAGTAGGTCGGAGTTGGGGGGCGATGAAAAATGGAGAGTGGATTCTCTGTTAGTTATTCTATTTATTCTCTATGATGTCTTAGATAATACTTTCAACTGTCATGTGTTTGTTGAGGATTATATACTAAAGACTCCGTTGCATTATTAGTTTAGCTATATTCTTACAGGTAGAAGTTAAGAGGGAAGGAACTACAGTTAAGATCTAAATAGGGAGTGACTTTCATTACATGTGTGAATAAGCATATTTCTAATAAAATAGATCTATAAACAGGCGAGTTAAGTAGTAGTCAATATAGTAGTTGAGCTCCATTGGTTAGAGCAACACACGGCGAGTGGTTTATATTAGAGCATGAACCATTAGAATTATTGTGATAATTTACTATCAATCTACTTCTTCTTGGATAGGAATTCTACATACGGGATTGAGATTATTTATATTGATTACGCAGCAGATAGGTATATGGATATGGGGAAAGAGGAACTACGAGAAGGGGGTGGCAAAAAATTAATGTGAACCTCTTGTTCGTACCTGAGATCTTTCGACGACTTTGAACGAACAACAGTTAGGACTGAACTCTCCTATTTACTACTGTTAATGAGATTATATTCCTATTTTTAAGATTCCAAGGGAAAGTGGGCTCTATATACATGTTGTATTTAAAAATTGGCAGTTGTAATATAGTCACGGTTTATTCAGAGGAGATAGGAAATTAAAGTATGGGGAATTAATTTCCTCTTGGATACAGAATAGATCTATAAGACTTACGCCCTCACAGTGGATATCATCGCAACTAGTCGAACAATATTGAGAGGTAGTCAGACGATGGATGCCTTCTGTTGACTTCCATAGGGAATGGTAGCTGAATTGTCTGGCACCTACCATTTTCCAGCGGTATGGTTAACAGAAGATATGAGGGATTTTCATCATCCCCATATCCCACAAAAACTTTCACTCGTAACTAGACGACACAAATGCCATCATATTTTCTTATATTTCGAGTTCTTATGTGTATTTACGTAAAGATCAAGGATCATCAAATCCATTCCTTAAGAGCGTGAGGCACCAATAGGCACTGTGTGAAGTTATTTTTACACTTGGGTGGGATTAGTTGTTTTCTGTATTGTCATGACATATGCCACTTATTAATAGCTAGGGATTTACGGTCTACAAGATGATATGAGTTACCCTCCCCACCCTATGTGAAATTGGGGTAAGTTAGACAGTATCTGTGTGAGAGCTACCAGTTCGTATTACTTTACGAGCTTACCTTTTGACCAACCTTGAAAGGTTAAATTTAAAGGTGGTGACACTGCCTCTTTCCCTAATATTGTAGGAAAAGTATGCACACTAGGAGTATCGCGCGAAGTATGTTTTTGGTAGTAGAGTATAGCGCACGAAGGTATAGGACAATAGTCCATAAGAGCAAATTGATGTAATTTATTATTACTGATTACTATTGGGGATGAAAACAGGACTGTTCATGCCCACCAAGTTGAAAGCGAGGTTGTGTCTAGAGACTAAACATTTCAGGAGGTGGAGTTATATGGTGAACATACGGTTAAAGGACTGTTTTCAGCAGACAGAGCAGGGGGGGATCTTTTCAAGGGGATGACAGACAGTTTATATTTAATTAGTTAGGATATACCTACAGTATACTTTATTGAGGATGTTGGAGACGTGGCAGAATACTTCTCACGATAGTCGGGAGGTTGAAGGAAGTATGTGTTTTTGTAACACCTGATGGAATAATAGATCATAGAGCAGTGAGAGAATTTTATGTAAGGTAAAACATTTTTCACGTATTCCATTCGTATCAATTAGAAATAATTATTGATTCGGATTTTGGGAAGTCGTATAGGTTTACGGGAAGAGAGGAGGGAGAACTCTGGTGGCTCCAGTTTCCTGGATACGGTCATTGTTTGGCTTGGTATTCGTGCGGACAATTGGGAAATACAGACAGGGGCACAAGATGCATTTGTAGGATAATTGATATATGAATTGGCGAATAGATAGTATTCATACAGCGTATATTGTATGTATGTATCTCGCGTTAAAAATTGTGAATGTGTGGGAGGAGATTTTTTTTGGACCATTTCAAAGATCCATGGGCAGCAGTTAATTCGGGAAAGGGTATTACGGCCGGAGGAGAATATATTATATTAATCATTGGTGGAGTTATTATTGGAAACAGAAAAGTTTTTCTTCATATTGTTCTATCTAGGTTTGCGATTAAGACGTTAGGGTCAACGATCCATGTCACTACAATTCGGATTAATTGTCACCATGGTTAACCTAGATGTTGTCCATGAAATGCTTGTATACCAACTTGAAAGCATTTGTTTCTTTGGGTATCTCGTACCTGATATTCGCGGCACACCTTTAGGAGGGTTTTTTTGCGAGTAGGTTGGCTAGCCTAGGAATGTATCATGTGGGGACCCAGACATTATTGTGCATTAGTAAGTCCAAGAAATCGCATATAACAAATTCCCGGACGTAGTTCTGTAATACAAGATGTCATTTTCCAAAACCATTTTTTTAGAATGACTTTTGTATGGTTTAGGAACTTGTTGCCAATTTATACTGTTGTCATTTTTTTTAAAGCTCTTCAATAAATATCGAAGGGTACGATCATTATTTTGATCGTGGATAACATCAGTATCGTTAATATTCGTACTGACTACCGACACATTTTTCACCTGTATAGTAGAGGACGTCAATTTGGACTGGGTACAAGTTGATATGCCATCGGCCACCACAGTCAATTTTTTTCCTTGAAGATGAATCAATTGTTTTCGGGACATGTCAGGTAATAAGTGATTATCTCTAAGAGCACAAGTACCCAGTATCAATGGGTTATCTACCATGTATTCCTGGGGTACTATGAAAAACGCCGAAGGATGAGTTACAAAACCCATATTAAACCTCATGATTATATTTACATAATGAACGATAGGAATTCGTTCTTTATTTCCGAACCCACTGATGGCCTTTACTCCTATGTCTTCGGAAGCCAAAAGCTCTTTTGAGTTCCCTAGGAAAGGAACAATCTCGGAGCTTATTAAATTTACGCCAGCCCCACTATCTACAAGGCAATCGTAAATGGGAGCATCATGATCATCCAACTTGACACAGACGATCAAAGGTTCGATATCCGCCTGACACAAGTTAATGGCAACGACCATGTCTTCACCAGCATAGGAATAAGGCTTATATGAAAATTTACTCTTCGGGGTTATCCCATAAAAGTTGATAGAAAAATCATTCGGTTTCCTTACAGAGTCATTATCAAGGTCCTTTTCCACAGATTGACTCATCTCTGTGGGGACTAGTCGTTTAACTGACTTTCGGGACGAGTTTCAGCAAACCCTCCTTTGCAACGACCTTCATAATGGGACACGTTACAGGTTTCGCACGGGTCCAGAAATAAGCGTTGAGGTAAGGGCTTTTCAGTTGGTTTATCTGAAGTGTTATGGGCCTCAGAGGAATAAGAACGAGAATAAACTTTCTTTATTGCTCCCTGAATGTAATCTTTCGGAGGAGTTCGTTCAGAATCACCGGATCTAGGAGGGGTGCGTTGAGAACACCTCATTCCCGCGTGGGGACCTCTACAAAAGGGACATACTACTTTCCGGTTATTTACGGGAGATGATGGAGGGGAGTTTCTAGCTCGGCATTCGGTATTTAAATGGCCGGTTTTCTTGCAATAACTACAGACCCCCAGGTACTTATAGCATTCTTGCATCTCATGCCCTCGCTTCTCACAGTAGTCACATAAAAGATTCATTCGATCTCCCGATCCTGACCGACCCTTTCGATTGGTGTTCCGATTATTCGGAGCTCTAGAATGGTCATCATTTCGAGGGGAATTGCGAACAGTGTTGTAGACCATACGACTGCTATTCTTTCTTTCCTGGAGGCTGCGTTGGTTGTTATTGGAAATATGATGGTTCAAGTTAGTTGAAGACTTAGGTTTGCGTTGAGCGACCTTCTTACTTAATACATCAGTCCATCCAGGAAGAGCAGCGTTTATCTGTATCACTGACTCAACAGACTCATTTAAGTCTACCTCCTGGTCAGCCTCGAGAATAAGTTGATGGGGCCGACCTCAACGAGGATTAGTTTGGGATACGGGAACGCTGGAAAAACAAGGTTACTCTGCTGTCCAAAAGATCTGACGTTTTACGCGTCATAACGGCCGCATATCGCGTCGCAGATATGAGCAAATCGTTACTGGTTCTAAGGTTGCTAGTTAGAGGCGGATTGTAGGTGTGGATGTATGGTTTGAAATATTTTGGTTGACCTTCGATTTTCTCGATAGGGTATGTGGCTTCCTTACCGTCTCTTAATTTCCTATAGTAAGTAGTGGAAGGGCAATCCCGACCTGACGCTTTTAACCCCCCATCTTACCCTGACCTTTTTGCTCTTTTACCCAACCCTAAAAATTTGGGCAACCGTATTTTTTGAGCCCAAATTTTACCTGACCTTAACCATTTTTGGGCTTGACCTTTTGACCTTTACCTTTTTGGGCACCTGAATTTTTTACCCTAACTTTTTTTTTTGGGCTTTACCTTTTGCCTTACTTCGCTATTTTCGACAACCCACAGCCACGGTCTGATCTCTGCAGTCCATGGGTCATTTTTTGGCCACGGTAATTTTTTGGCACCCCTAATTTTTTGGCAACCCAATTTTCGGCAACCCTGATTTTTGGCAACCCTTCGAAGAAGGGTTGCGCCAAAACGTTGCGTCAGCAACGTTGAAGCGTATTGGCCTCATTTTACGCCCCCCCTAATTTTTTTCGACCATGGGTCATTTTTGGCCCACGGAAATTTTTGGCTACCCTTTGATCTTCCGTGGGTCATTTTGGCCCACGTTAATTTTTGGTTACCCTTTTGGTCTTCCATGGTCATTTTTGCGCCACGGTAATTTTTTGTTACCCTTTGGTCTTCCATGGGTCAATGATATGATGCACTGACAGCGCGTGTGTTACCTGTTGGATAGTGACTTCATGGTCATTTTTGGCCCGAGATTTTTTGGCAGCGTGTCTTCACACGGGACTCAGAACACTTAGTCTGATGAGGATTATACTCGGAGTATATCAAGCTCGAGACATATGGCTCCGGAGAGCACGACGCGGCGCGCGCCGCACACAACACACACAACACAACACACACCAACCAACAACACCAACACACACTAGCCTACACCTAGCCTCCATATCAGCTAACACCCGCCTCACATAGCCTACACCAGCCCTACAATAGCTAACCAGCCTACCACGGAAAAAAAAAAAAAAAAAACTGCCTTCACCACCTACCCTACACCTAGCCTCCACCCATCCTTCACCTAGCCCTTCACCTACACCTAGGCCTCCACCCAGCCTTCTACCTAGCCTACACTACACGCTAGCCTACACCTACACTAGCCTCCACCATGCTTCACCCAACCTACACCTACACCTACACCTAGACTCCACCCAACCTACACTACACCTACACCTAGACTTCACCCAGCCTTCACCTTCAGCTTTTGATGCCTAAACTTTGATGCCTTAACCTTGTTTGAACCATGATATTTCATCCTTGAACCTCCATATACTATGGGTCAATTTTGACCCCGGCTAAACTGGATGGCTTGATGGTTCCCATCAACGTAAGAAGTACCGCTAGGATTGTTCCATAGTGTTCTAGTGATTATTCTATGAGTGCCAGTGAGTGCCAGGTGAGTGCCAATGAGCCAAGAGTGCAAGTGAGTGCCATGAGTGCCAAGTGAGTGCCACTAGTGCCAAGTGAGTGTCACATAGTGCCAACTGAGTGCCTTTTTTCCAGCCTTTTCTAGCCTCCCCTGAGCCCCGAATAGCCCTAATATGGGTGTCTACCCTATGTATAGGTATGAGGAATCGAATGGGTATATTTACAATCTGCTAGAAATGCTTCTACTATGAGTTAGTATTTTTTTAACACTTTATAGCATAGCAGAATATATATCTAAAGAGCTACACATTTGAGACAGTGACCGCAAACGTTCAGAGTCCGCGTCCGCAGGTCAGCCCCTCCGCGAAACCGCCGCCGCGTGCGCCCGCAGGCGAATATTCACCGCCGCCGCGTGCGCCCGCGGCGGGCGGGTACTTATTTTACAACAATTGTACGAAATTTTATTAAAAACATAATTTACAGACCTTAAAGGCAGTAAAGCAGTAAGACAATAGAGGTGTTATTAAACTAACACCTAGGGGATTAGTATTCATTTGTTTTACTGCTTTCGCTTAAACTTTTCTGCTTTACCGCTTTAACTCATGTTTTACTGCTTTTAACTTTCTGCTTTATCTGCTTTAAACTCATTGTTTTTAACTGCTTAACTTCTCTTTACTGTTTTAACTCTCTGCTTTACTGTTTTAAACTCTCTGCTTTAACTGCTTTAAGACTCATATATTTATAACATTTGTTTCTTATATTTATTTGTTTAATACTTTTTATTTATATTTCTATTTTTTATTTTTGTTTTAAACTTTTTATTTTTTAAATTTGTAATGTAGATAAAAACACACAGAGTTTCGGTTATATACATTTTATTTTAATAAAATTGTACGAAATTTTAATTAAAAACATATACTTTAGCATACCTTAAAGCAGTAAATCAGTAAAAAAATAGAGGTGTTATTACTAACACCTAGGGGATTAGTATCCTTTTGTTTTACTCTTACTGTTTTAACTTTCTGCTTACTGCTTTAACTATGTTTTACTGCTTTAACTTTCTGCTTTACTGCTAACTCATGTTTACTGCTTAACTATGTTTTACTGCTTTAACTTCCTGCTTTACTGTTTTAACTCTCTGCTTTACTGCTTTAACTCATATAATTTTAACATTATGTTTTCTTTTATATTTTTATTTTTGTTTTAAATATACTTTTTATTTATTATTTCCTAATTTTATTTTTTGTTTTAATCTTTTTTATTTTTAATTTGGTAATGTAAGAATAAAAACACAAAAGAGTTTCGGCCATATAAACATTATTCAAATTTTAAATAAATTGTAACGAAATTTTATTAAAACATATATACTTTACAACCCTTAAAGCAGTAAAAGCAGTAAAACAAAAAGAAGTGTTATTACCTAACACCTAGGGGATTTGTATGCTTTTGTTTTGTTTTACCTGCTTTACTGCTTAACTTTCTGCTTTACTGCTTTAACTCATGTTTTACTGCTCTTAACTTTCTGTTTTACTGCTTTTACTCATATGTTTACTGTTTAAACTTTCTGCTTTACTGCTTTAACTTTCTGCTTTACTGTTTTAAATTTCTGCACTTTAACTTCATATATTTATTACATTATGTTTTTTTTTTTGGTTTAATTACTTTTTATTTATTTTTATTATTTTTATTTATTTTTTATTATTATTTTTATTATTTTATTATTTTATTTTAATTAATTTTTATTATACTTAGTGTTTATTTACTTCATGCCTATGGGGTTTTAAAAAAAAAAAATTTATTATTAGAACGACAGAGACACACACATCACCACACAAACACACCACAGCACACACACACCACATACACTTACACTTATACACCATTCACATGACACTATACACATTCACTATGACACGTACATTTACCCATAGACACTTACATTTAAACTTATACACATGTGGTCACACACAACAACACACACACACACACACAACACAACACACACACACTTACACTTTACACCACAATCACTATGATACTTATACACACAATTCACTATGACACTTACATTTGTCCATAGACACTTTACATTTACACTTACACTCACACTCACAGGTACACTTACAACTGACATCAGATTTACTTACACTCACACAGATTTACTTCACTCACACACAGATTTACTTACACACACCAGATTTACTTACACTTGCACACAGATTTACACACACACACACACACACACACGCCCACGCACACTCACTTACACATATAACGTATAATTTATTAAAACATTTTATGTTTTCAATTAAACACGTACATTTTAAAATATTAACCATTCAAATACACCTAAACTAATTTAAAGTTTCCTTAAAACTCTATAATAATGCAATCATTTCTTTGAACAAAGAATTTATATTAACTGTTTACTTTTTGTTTATAACTTTTATAACTATCAAGTTTTCAAATACTTTTACTAAAATTTATGAAATTTTATTAAAAACTTAATAACATATATTTTACGTACCTTAAAGCAATAAATCAGTAAATCAGTAAGGTCAGCCCCAGCACCCCTCTACACCAAGCTATGCCACGTTTTGTTCTCTTGACTTACTGCTTTACATCATCTTTAGCCATGTAATAAGTATAAAATAACAAAAAAAGTTCTTCTCTGCTAACATAACATTTATATGTATTTTATCAAAATCATTCTAAGTTTTTATTAAAAATAACAATTATTCACTACATTTATATTATTCACTCGTTGTTAAACTAAAAATATTTCAAAGTTTTTAAAAATAATCTGTAATAATTTATTAATCTATTATTATTTTTCTTATGTACATTGACAAATAGCACATCACGCGAAAACACAACATCCCGCACTCCTTACCAGATACGAAAACTGACCTCCTCTCTGTAAAATGTGTTGAAATAACTACTTTAGGTCTAAATTTAGGATAATCCTTTTTGTACCGGGGCGATTTAAGGCTAATTCCAGGTCAAAATATATTTCAAACTGACGGCTTTTTCTGTAAAATGTGGTGCAATACTACGTTAGGCCTAAATTAGGCCTAACAGGATAATCCTTTTTGTAGACGGGCTATTTTAATCCTAATACCAGGTCAAAAGGTAATTCCCGTATAAACAAGAATCATTGTTATTATTATTTTTATAAATATATTTCAAACTGAAACATGCTGGATCGGTAAGATCCTTTAAGCAGGTAAAAAGGAAATGTTTTCCTTACTTGTGATTGGTCGGGGTAATTCTTATCTCTATATGACCTCGTATGTGATTGGTCGAGAATTATTTTATGGTCTTTTGAAAATTAACTTTGTTCTTTAATCTTGTATTTGAGCAGGTGCTGTGTTTTATTATCTTTTAGACCCAACTCATTTTAAAATCAATAGTCATTTTAGCTGTTAAGCGGGGGAACAAGTTATCTGATTTGTATTAAAAGTTTTAATTTTTACTAAGTGTATATCATGATTATCCTTAACAGGTATACCTCTATACAATACATTATACACTAAAATGATAATATTAATTCCACTATTCATCAAGCAACCACCAGGGCTCAGCATGACCCATCCCGAAAAGGCAACAACCCGCAACCCCGCTGTGGCGTCCGCCGCGTCCCGCCTCGCGTGCGCCCTGCAGGCCGCAATATTTCGGCGTTCCCGCCCGCCGCGTGCGCCCCGCAGGCGCAATATTTCCGCGCGAATATATATATATATTATGTCCTAAAAGTAAGTGTACTGATGTCGATAGTTCTTTAATTGCAACTTGAAATTAGTGCAATTAATCCCACGGAAATTGGACTCCCAAAATCCACATACCAACCCTTCTTTTTGTTTTGATAATTAAAGGGATGGAAATGAATTTTGGCCAATTGAATATAGGATACGTATTGTGATGTGTAACATCAGTAAATATAGATATATATGTAGGGAGAGACGCTAGTACATGACAAGAGGCATGAACGATTGGAGAGAGACCAATCAATCAAACCCCTTTTTTTGTTTTTCACCCTGTTAGAAAGAGAAGAGGTCACAAAGATTCCTGAAGGGAATCGAGAAAGCCCCCTACGCCCGCCGAGCCATGCAACTATCCCAGCGTCCTGATATAGTGCATCAGTGAACCTTTAGATAGAAGGAAGCCAGAGATAGCATGCAACAGATGTAAATCTTAGTTATGAAAGAAGAGGAAAGAAGGGGGTTAGTAGTGTAGATGTTTACAACAATAAAATAATGATTAGTTCCTAAGACAGACTACCATGTTTTTTATTGAAAGAATAGCGTTGGGAATTCTACTCTATCGCATATGGTCGGTACGGTTCCCGGTTGCAATGGCAGAGTTTGAACCGCACCCTCACACACGCCAACTACACTTTCACTTCTTAAAATTAATAAGCCTGGCGCTCGCGCGCGCGCGCAGTGCAAGAATATATACACGCTAGTGGGTGACGTATGCACTTAGAAAAATGTCAGGGGCAGCAAATGTATTCAATAGTTTGGCAAGAAATACCTTACTGCCAGGAGACTTGCTTATGTCTGAATTTCTCAGGGATGAAAACAACCTTCGGGTCAATCGCTTCGAATGGAAGTGGCATTGTGATTATAAAACGTAAATAATTTTAACACTTACCCAGGGCTTCAGTATAAAGTAAAACTCAAACCTGATCTTTGCTACACCAGAGGAGGATGCTGCGTCAACGCGCGTGTCGACGTCCGACTCACCAAGCCTTTCGGTGAAGGATGATTACCTATATAGGCGCGAGCAACATGCATGAATTTGATGAAGGCTCGGTAACCCAATTTTACGACTACTCTAATCATAAACAAATTATATACAAAGAAATGATCACTAATTATGTACAAAACACATATTAGCACACAGGTTTCACAATCTTTCCGCTTGAAAATAGAGAGGCAGAATCCTTAGACTGGATTTCCTTTCCCGAGCAGAACGATTTGTGTACAGTTGTTGACGCGGCAATTTAAGATTAATTAGTGATCATTTCTTTGTATATAATTTGTTTATGATTAGAGTAGTCGTAAAATTGGGTTACCGAGCCTTCATCAAATTCATGCATGTTGCTCGCGCCTATATAGGTAATCATCCTTCACCGAAAGGCTTGGTGAGTCGGACGTCGACACGCGCGTTGACGCAGCATCCTCCTCTGCTGTACGGAAGATCACGGTTGAGTTTTCTTTATACTGAACCCTGGGTAAGTCGTTAAAATTATGTTCGTTATATAATTCACAATGCCACTCCATCGAAGCGATTTGACCCGAAGGTTCGTTTTCACCCTGAGAAATTCAGATCATAAGCAAGTCTCTGCAGTAAGGATATTATCTGCAAACTATTGAAACATTGCTGCCCCTGACAATTTTCTAAGTGCATTACTCACCACTTGCGGTATTAATATTCTGCACCGCGCGCCCGCGCGCGAGCCCAGCTTATTTAATGTTTAAGAAGATGAAAGTGTAGTTGGCGTTGTGTTGAGGGTGCGGTCCAAAAACTCTGCCATTGCAAACGAACCGTACGACCATATGCGATAAGAGTAGAATCCCCAAACGCTATTCTATTCAATAAAAAATGGTAGTCTTCTTCAGGAAAACTAACATTATTTTTGTGTGTAAACATCTACACTACTAACCCCCGCTCTTTTCCTCTTCTTTTCATTAACTAAGATTATACATCTGTTGCATTGCGATCTCTGGCTTCCTTCTAATCTAAAGGTTCATGCATGCACAATAATCAGACGTGGGATCATCAATCCAATAATTAAGCTCGGCGGGCGTAAGGGCTTTCATCTGATCCCTTCAGGGATCTTGTGAACCTCTTCTCTTTCTAACAGGGGTGAAAAACAAAAAAAAGAGGCTTTGATTGATTGGTCTCTTCTCAATCGTTTCAATGCCTTCTTGTCACTGACTGAGCGTCTCTCCCTAATATATATTATTTTACTGATGTTACACATTCACAATACGATCCTATATTCCATTGGCCATAAATTAATTTCATCCTTTAATTATCAAAACCAAAAGAAAGGCCATAACCTAATACTAATTTCTCTTCAAATTCCAAAATAATTTCAAGTGTGCAATAAAGAACTATCGAGGAAAGTCCCAAGGAAATTGGACAATATATAAGTATATATATTATATATATATATATATATATAAATATATATATATATTATAATATATATATATATAATATTATAATATATATAATATATTTATATATATATTATATATATATATATATATATATATATATATATAGGCCCAAACTAAAGAAGTTACCCGCAGGATATCTCAAAAACTTAAGATAGTAACAAGAAAAACAGAAACATATATGGAATCAGCGTATTGAAATTTGATATGTTTTGATGAAAACAAAATTTTTTTTTAGTTTTAGTATTTTTTTTATATCTCCAAAACTACGATAGGTAGAAAGAAAACTAATTAACAATATGGAATCAGCGCAATAAAATTTTTTTTAGGGGCTCGAGCCGACGGTGGACAGAGCCTCCGTCGTCCTCCATATCCGTAGGGGGAGGGCGGAGGAACCCCCGCGACACCCAAATACCAAGAGCGGGGGTCCGGAGACCCTCCCGAGGGAAATAGTCCTACCCCGTTGTCCCAGAGGCGGAGAGACCCCGACTCTTTGCATCTTGCGTTTTACCCGGGGTATTCTTTTAGTAAAAAAAAAATCTTTTTTCATACATTATTTCATACGCTGATTCTTAAATGTTATTAGTTTCTTGTACCTATCGGAGTTTTGGAGATATAAAAAAAAATTCAAAAAAAACAACTTTTTTCTCATTTCCATTACAAATTCATTACCTGATTCCAATATGTTATCAGGTTTTCTTGTACCTATTCTTAGTTTTCGATCATATCATGCGGGACTTCTTTAGTTTCAAACCTATAATATAGCATATAATATATATAATATATATATATATATATATAATATATATATATATATATATAAATATAACTATATCATATATATATATATAATAATATATATATATATTATATATATATGTATATATAATATATATATATATAGTATAATATATATATATTATTATATACGATATTATATATATTATTTATATATATATAGTATATATATAGCTGTGACTATATTCATTCCATAAAACTTAAAAATTTTTAATAATTCGTGCCAACCAGCAGCAAATGACGACTCTAGGGAATGTAGTTCAAATTTACCTGATGTGGCCTTGGAGAAACCAACCTTTGATACTTTAATCGCTATTCCAATTTGGCAGAGAAAACGTTTTTTTTTTCATTGACTCAAAAAACTTCCAGTTCGTCATCTATCTACGCAACCTAAACTTCACACACATCGCAGCATCTCAAAGCACACAAATGAGCCTTCCTCAGACTTCTGTTTATTTTGGGGGGAAGTTTGTTCTTTTTCTATAAAAGTTTCTGAAACGTGGCCGTTTGATCTTTGGATGGGGGGGGGGGTCTCCTCCTGTGTGCGGTGTACGGCGTAACACATCTGGGTGTTCCACTCTGTGTATTCTTTTGATAAGGAAGGTACGTTCGTTTCAACTCTCCTGCTGTCACTAACTCATTCCAATTTCTTTCTGTTCTTCTTCGATCATTCCTTCACTCTCCTATCTAAATTCTTTATTGCTTACCTCAGCATTTGAGACCCGTGTGGGACACGTGGTTTCCACATGTCTCATCCTTTCTCTTTGCCCCACTCTTTTAACACCCCTATATTTTTAACCGCTTATTCCTCATTCTTAAATGTACCCACTTACTAAGATTTCTGAACTCTTTCCCCCCCCCCCATACCGTATCTCCTCATTTTCAACTTCCCGTATATCCTGTAAAAAGATACTGCCCATGGCTTTAATTGACCCGCTTTTTTTTTTTTATTACCAAATTTGGTGGTTTCTAATGTGGGGATCGACCGTTACCACAAGAGGATATATTATATATATTATATAGTATATATATATATATATATATATTATATATATATATATATATATTTATATAATAATATATATATATATATATATATAGATAATATATTATATATATATATATATATATACTATATAATATATATATATATATATATATATAATAATATTATAATATATATATATATACCGATTATATATATATAGTATTAATATTACTTATATATATAATAAATATATAATATTAATATATTATATATATATATTATATATATATATATAATATATATATATATTTATTAAATTATATATTTAAATAAATCGTTAATAACAAAACTGCAAAGTTTAATATAACATAATAGCAAATTTATATATTAAAGCATTTTTCTCAAAAAAATTGAGTAAGTGACAAAAATGCGCATCACAAAAAAACTTTAGGACGGAAAATTTTTTATTTTTAATAAATTTTGTCGTACAAAGTATCTCATAAAAAGTCTGGAATATATATTATTATAATAGTTATCGCTCACTCCAAAACCATACAAACCTGTATCAGATTTTTCTTAGTCGATAAAATTCCGTTACAATTTCATGATGCCTACTAAGTAGCAGTAGTAAAGAAATGTTTATCATTGTGGCAGCTTTATATTCAAAAATATTGCACCTAGTGTGTTAGGCGAATAAATAACACACCAATTTAATACACTTTTGTCATCATTGATATCTAGATAAATACATATTTTATTTTTTAAACCTCTTCAAGTACATACTTGGATTACACAATTTCTGTTTACATCAAATACACACACACCTACTAAACATACACACACACACATCCATAATATATAATATTAATATATAAGATATATTTATATTATATACTATATATATATATATATATAATATTATTATATATAGTATATTATAATATATATATAAATTTATATTTAATTATATATTATATATTAATATAATTATATAATTAATATTATAATATATATAGTATAGTATATATAATATAATATATTATTAATATTAATATTATAGTAAATATTTATATATATTGAAACAATTTTGAAGTGTGTGTCATTAAATGTTAACATGAATCTATGAACGCTCAAGCTATTTATATTATGTGATCCACTATAATTCACTATATTATATAATTTTTCGTTATATTGTTGTTTTACTAGTACGTGTTAGACGTTGAAAATTATATATTCATTGCTTTTAATTTTTAGGATATGTCCAGAGATCGATCCCTTAATAAGAAACTATAATGTCCATATATGCCGACATGTACAAATATCTTAAAATCTGGGAAAGTCATTAAACCACATGTCCATTTTGATAGTATATTTATAAAATTAAAACCGTATATATATATATATATAATTAATATATATATAAATTTTAATATTAATTTTATATATATATAATAATATATATTATATATATTATATATTAATAATATATAATAATTATTATATTTATATATTATATTATATATATACTTATATTATATATATGATATATATATTATACTATATATATATTATATATATATATATAATAATATTTTTATATAATATATATATATATATATATAATTATATATATCTATTATATATATTAGTATGCGTGCTTAATATATATTTAATTTATATATATATAATATATAAAAAAATATATATATATATATACTAGTATAATTATATAATAAGTGGTTTAGACCCTAGTCTTAGCCCGATACGATAAGCCTAACTATGATAGATATATAATAATATATATATGATGTTCTATCCATTCCTTATCATTTTTTCTCTTATCATTTTGACTATTCGTCAACACAGCAATGCAAAATTTGAGAACTATCTGTGAATGATTGCGGTAGTCATATTAAGATTATACCTGATTTTGTGCCTTGGAGGAAATTTACAGCAACCTTTGATAGTGTATTATGTATATCCAATATTTACAGTCTATCGAAGGAAAAAATACGGTTTTTTTTTTGTTTCTGAGTGCCTCAAAACTTCTCGTATTCTTCATTCTATTCTAGCTTACCTAAACTTTCCACATCTGAAGCACAGCAAATGAAAAGCCTTCCTCAGACTTCTGTTTTTTTTACATTTTTGCTGGTTTTTTTTAGGGGGGGAAAGTTAGTTCTCTTATCTATAAAAGTTTCTCTGAAAACGTTGGCTGTTTAATCTTGGAGGGGGGGAGCTTGGTGTCGTACACTCCCCTTAGAAGATGACGGAGGTAACGATCGTAACACATACTGGAGATGTATCCACTCTTGTTAGTACTCTTTTGAAAAGGATGTGTTAGATGAGTACGTTATTTTTTCTGTTTCAACTATACCATACTATCACTAACTCATCTCCAATTTTCTTATCTTGTTCTTCGTTTCAAATCACATTCCTTCAAAATCTCCTTACTAAAACCTTTATTTGACTTTACTCAGCTATTTGAGCATACTCGTGATGACACGTGTTTTCCACAAGTCTTCTCAATCGCTTCTTTGATTCCAACTCTTATAATGCACTCCCTACACTTAACCGCTATTCAACAAATTCATTTCTTTTATTAGTACTCCAATACTAAAGTTGAACTTCCCCTCAAAACCACCCCACATACCGTATTCTCCTCACTTTTAAATCCCCGTACCTATCCCAGAAAGACAAAATGTCCCTGGCCTTTATTTACCCCGGACTTTTTTTTTATTTCTCAAATTTGGTTGGGTTTAAGTGGGACTCCGGCGATTACCCAACAAGAGGATATTAATATATATCATATATATAATAAACTATTATTATGTAAATAAAATATACCTTATAATTAACTACTATTACTATATTATTATTAAATAATATGAAATATACATTATTATAATATATATATATTAACATTAAAATAATATATATATATATATATAATATTTACAATGATGTTTAAAACTAAATTGCGCAAAGTTATATAACATAATGACAAATATTATAAAGGACCTTTCAAAAACATGTTTAAGGCGCAAAAAACACAACAAATTTAATTCTCATGTTAAACCAGTTAAACAATAAATGAAAGAATAATATTTTTAATTCAAAGCACATAAATTCGGACAATCTTTTTAATTTAATCTTAGAAATTATTTTCCCACAAAATTTGGACAAATTTTGAAATTGAACTTAAGAGAGTAAGAGAGTAAAGAATATTTATGAGAGAAAAAATACATATAGATGTTTGATACCGAATACCGTTAAGGTATTCGGTATGTGTATTAAAGATAGGGGATTAAACGATACATAGATCTGTATTCACCGACAGCGACACCATATTATTCATTATTATTATATATTATTATTATTATATTATTATTATTATTATATTATTATTAGGGAAAAATCTTATGCCCTCATTTATCGCGATATCGTATTATTTATCTTTTAAGAATAGAAAAAATTAGGAAATTAAAAAAAAAAATTCCCTAGAATTAAAGGATAAAGTTAAAAAAAACACCCTAATCCCCGCAATGCGTTTCAACTTTTGTACATTGAGACCACAAATTTGTTCTAACATAGTAAAAAGCCTGTATAAATGTAAATATTTAATAGGCCTACAAGATATTAGAACATTAGAAATATAGATACAGTAGAAAGCCACATAGGCCTATTGTCAAATAGACTTATTATGTAAGGCTATACAACAAAGTCTACCACTAAATTAGAAAAAAAAATATAGCTAAAAGTACACGACTAACCACACTTACAAGCTTAATTAACTTGATGGTCATAACATGCATTTTAAACCTTAATTAACTAGTGTAACTAAAAAACCCGCCAATTTGGGCTTAGTCAAAACATATACTTTTGATGCCCTATAACCATCCTAACCCATCCAATTCCTCTTAATCTTAAATGTTGCACAATCGAGTCGCACTCAACCAAAACCTCCTGGGGCAAACCATTCCCAAAATTAACAACCCTATACTGACAATGAATGCTTTCTCATATCTAAGATGAGTCATTCACCTATCTTAATTTTTGCTTTGCCCCATGAGTAACTTGGGTGAAGATTTATTGGATCTCCGTATTACCAAATAGATGTAAATATTTTGTAGCTTTTATCAGCCTCTTTCTGAGAAATTGCCCTTCTACAGAAAACATCCCTAAACTCTTTTCAGCCTATATCCTCCATTTACATAGGTCTACCCTCAAACTCAGAAATCATCTTGCTCTACGTTGCCAACTCCCTCTAAGCATATATTTGTCTTTCTATGTCCAAGTCTTGTGCACAATTACTCACAAATACTGGCATTAACATAGCTATTATACAGTTTACTTGTAACTCCTTGCTCTTGTAAACACATTGCGATTTATCATACCTAGCATCTTATTAGCGTTATTCCTTGCCTCCAAACACTGATAGCTACTTTCAAAATTTCACTACACTTATAATCTACACATCTTTTTTTTGTCACCACTCTCAAGCTAATTCCCATTCATATCATAGTTAAAACCTTTATTTGAGTAATTGTAAGATAGACATTTTACTATTAAATTCATTTTGCACTTCATATGCCCACACCCAAAAAATTTATTATAAGATCATTTTAAAATCTTTATATATCCATCACCATTCCTTACTTAGCGTGACACTTTTATCTGGAACTTAAAACCTTAAACAATTAACTCCAATGGTCTAAATCATTTTTATATATGAGGAACAATAGTGGACCCCAGCACTGAACCCTGTGGATACCACTCTTCACTATTTCCCATGACTTATTGCCATTTTAGTTTTGTACACACTGTTTTCTATTCCACAACTCTCTTTAATCCAACAGATGTACGCACTCACCTATACCACATTGTATTAACTTCTGCATCAACCTGATGTGTGGGAACCTTACTCAAAAAGGCGTTTGCTGAAGTCTAAAATATATAATATTAACTGGATCTCTAGTCAATGCAGTCAGTAATTTATTTTCCATATAAATTTCTTACGGGTTTGTCTGACATGATCTGCCCTTTCTAAAACCATGCTGAGGAGTCGTTAACAATATTAGTTATCTTCCAAATATTTTCTATATTAGATCTTCAAGCAACTATTACAAACCAGGTCTAAACTGCCTATAATTCTCATCTCCGAGCATTACCTGTCTTATAAATACGTTTGCAAACATATGTGCTTTCTCAATCATCTGGTTACTCCTATACCAAAATTGTTATAGATGCACTATTAAAAGCAAATAGTGTCTTTTGCAGGCTGGTACTAAACCTAGCTACCGCTGCTATAAAATAGGCTGCAACATATGTGCTTCCATGCATCTGGTACACTTACCAAATGTTAATAGATCACTTTTTAAAATAATCACAATAGTGTCTTTGCATGTCTGTACTAACTCCTTCAGAGTGTAATCTACCATATATACCATCAGGACCTGAAGCTTTACTTGGGTCTCAATATGGTCCAGTAAAGATTTAATCTTTTACCTCCAAGTTTTTGTTGGTTCTGATCTTATTACAATGACATACCAGAAACTATTAGTCTTCAAAACTATTATCCGAATCTTTCCCCAGTAGAAATTGAACGCAAAAATAGCATGAATATGTTGACCAACCCCTTATCTGACACTCCATTAAAATTCTTTCCTCATACTTAATTTAGACTCAATAGCGTTCCTATTCTTACTTTTATAAAATATAACTATTCCTTGTAAATTTAATTTCCAAGAGTTTTATGCAAACAAGAATAAATACTGGAATATCATATAGCATGCAATTTTACCGCTGCAGAAAGTTCATCTGTTTTTATTGAAAGAGACTTGATCAGACTATACGAAAATAAAATAAACCAACGGTTTAGTAGTGAATTTAGGTGGAACCCGAGACTTTACATCATTAAATATTGGTCGCGTAGTTTGTCCAATGAGTGAATATACGGTACTACATTATATACAGAAGAGGATCACTATCCTTAAAAGATGTGCACTAGATAAGAATAAAGTTTAGTATTGTATGTATTAATATACACACCAGAATTTTACGGCACACGAATGCGGTGCACATTGAACAGAAGGTTGGGACCATTGTTGCCCTATTTTTTAAAATTGTATTTAAGAATGCACATGTATGTATTCTCGTCCTGACGTTTCTTGCCTAAATAATTAACAGTATGATTTGTCTTGATGCATGTACAACATACATGTAATACATTTACATAAATTATAAAAGCCAGCTCAGAAATATTTTTCTTTTTATTATTATCTATTTATTATATTTGATCATATATATTATTGATTATTATTTATTATTATTATTATTAAGTATTATATATGTCACGGAAAAACATATGAAGTATGTGGGATTTACCGCTGAGTAGGGTGTTCCCGGGAAAGAGGGAACGGAGAAAAGCGTACGACAGGCGGCCGCGATTATCACCGCAACTTGAAATCTTTTTGACTTTACTTAGAGTATTCTCACATTTTTTAAAAGTTAAAATGTAATTTATAACTATTTAAATGGTAATACGTTGATAACTCTTACGGACGAAATGTAATTTGATCTGCTTACAAATTTCTTCACGTCTCTGAAGTTATTATTATATATATATATATATATATAATATATTATATATTATATATATATGATATATAATATATATAGATATATATAAATATATAATATATATATATATAGATATTATATATATATATATCATGATATAATATATATATATAATTATATATATTATATATATATTATATATATATAATATATAATAATATATTATATAATAATATATATAAATATTATATAGATATATATAATATATTAATATAGTATATATTACCAACTAGTATTTATTTAGGTATATAAATTTTTTCTCTGCAACAATTTATGTACTGTAGTATGTATCTGATATAATGTAAATTAATCATGTATAATTAGGTAAGAACGTTTTGGTAAGTCACTCAAAAAAACACAGTGTTGAGAAAAAAATACTTAAAAGGAATATACCTGTGAAGAGTGTTGACTTTTCAGTAATAATAATAAATAATTAAATGTATTATTATTATTATATTATTATCTATTAATTATTATTATTATTATATTATTATTATTTATTATTACTTACCTTATTATTAAATTTTTATCATTTTTATTTTTTATCTATTATTATTATTTTATTTATTATTTATTATTATTATTATTATTATAAATATTTCGTATTATATTCATTTAACTTAAATTTGCGCCTGTTTGCTTTAATTAATGTATAATACTTCCTAACCTATTTGCTAAAGTTAAAACCGTAAAATATATAATAATATATTATATATAATCATATAATATTATATATAATAAGTATATAATATTATATATATATATATTAATATATTATATTATATATATTATATAATATAACTATATATAATATATTGTTGTGTGTGTGATGTGGTCTTGGTTACGAAAGCAAAGGTCCACACCTAGCGACTTAGGTGACGGGTTGCCAGCTCTTTTTCATGCGCCGTCTCATCAAAAGGGCTGCGAAACCGGTTAAAATCTTTATTACTACTCAACCTCCGAACACTTAGATGTATCACAATTTATTTTTTTTTTTTTTTTTTGTTTGTTTTTTTTTTTTTTTTTTCCCCTCCAATCCGGTACGGCAAGAAACGTCAAAAAAAAAAAATAAATAAATAATAATATTCCTCCCTTTTATCTAAACTCTGCTGCTTCATAATTCAGCGGCTCCCTTCACATAACTGTAGCCCAGCGTTCTTTACCCGTCCTTGCGTTCTTTATCAACCTGCATATTTTGTGCTGCGTTATAATTATGATAGCGCCACCTTTCACTCGTTAAGACTCGTAGTTTGGTAAAAACTAGGAAGTCTTTAAACACGAGAGCGGGTACACCAATCGCTCGGTTTTATGTATTATCTAATATATCCTTATATGTAGATTGGTTTTCTCGAGTGTAAAATATTAAGCATACGTGTCTTTTCTTTTTCTTTGTCATCTATGTATTCAATTGAGGAAACAAATCTGTCTCTCCTCTTCTCTACTATTAATATCTTCTTCTATCTTCTACTCTCTATCTCTCTTCTTACTTTTCTTTTACTTATAAAATTTATATCGAAAGTTGCTCTTTATCTACTCTTGCAACACTTTCTTTACTCTCTTTTTCAATCTCGTATTACCTAAATCTCTCTCTCTCTCTCTCTCTCTCTCTCTTTCCTCTACTCTCTCTCTCTTTCTTCATTCCCATCTTTTTTCTCTCTCTCTCTTTTCAAAATATAATTTCATGGTTTGTATCGATTCCCAGTAATGAGAATATCAATCTCTCTCTCTCTCTCTCTTCTCTTCTCTCTCTCTCTCTTCTCCTTCTACTCTCTCTCTCTCTCTCTTATTTTAATTAACAATTAGTTTTTGAAACGTCAGTTTGGAAACCAAAATAATGACGGCTACTCTTTATAACCGTAAGTTTTAGATACTTATTTTCATATATATATATTATAATATAATATATATATATTATATAATCATATATAGTATTAATATATATATATATAATTATATATAATATATATATATATATATAGTATGATGAGGTAACGATTATGAATTTGCGATGATCGATGACGACCGATAGAGCCAATTTTTGCCGATAACGATGTGACGATAATTGAAAAAAAAACTATTTAAAAAATTGATTACTCTATCTCTTCTCTCTTATTATACCTATTAGAATAATAGATTTAATTAGAATATATTCTAATTATCTATTTATTTTATATATATTTATATATTAAATATTATTATAATAATAATATATAATATATAATAATATATTATATAATATAATATATAATATATATATATATATATATAATATTATATATATATATATATAAATTATATATATATATATAAAGCTGTAGACAAGAGGAAATCAGGATATTCAACCTCTACGAAATTTATATTTTAGCGCGATCAAATTTTGAATTCCTTAATATCTCAATTTATATTAATAATAATAATAAATAATTAAATAATAAATAATAAATAATAATTAATAATAAATATAATTAATAATTATAATAATAATAATAATAAATAATAATAATTAAATAATAATAAATAAATAATATAATAATTAATATAATATGTTATTAACGTTCTACTATTACTTTTAAACAAAAGTATTTTTGCTGTCCGTAACATTTCTAGTAGGTCAAGCTGGAACTGTTCCTCATACATGTTATAAAAAATTTAGATTTCATTTGAACTTAAAATGTAAGGTTTTCAAGTTTGCAGATGATAGCAAATGGCTACCCAATAAGGTCAATAATTGATGGATGCTATAAAGTATTTAAATAAGGAGGAGCTGAATCGTTGATGGAGAGCAGGATTCATTCCTTTTCAGCTTAAATTTTTCTTCCTCAATTCATCCTTCTAAAACTATAAATCTTTTTTATCCTTCATAATTCCATGGGTCGATCGTGTATTTCTATCTGGCCATTCAGGCTCTAGAGACTCAGTGCATATCGGGTATGTGCGTGAAAATTTCTCGTATCCTCCTATCACTCTCATAATTTTTTCGAATTCAGCTAGAAATCAGTGCAGGATACTCTTCGTAACGAGCAATAACTAGGCTTTCATATCAAAGGAAAGTGACGCTAACTTCCTTGGTCTGCCTACTGGACAAAATCATTTCATATATAGCACCTCTGTAAATCTTCTCTTTTCCTCCTTTATTACGATCTGATTCATTGTGTTGCTAATCTCCAAACTGAGAAAAGCTAATCTCTTCACGCCCTCGCGTCAACTTAATATTATGTATGTCTGGATTACTAGCACATTTCCCTCCCTCAGTGTTGTGAAGCTACTCAATGTCCAACCTATTCCGGAAAAAGAAGGCCGCTCTGATCCTATCTAACTTATCGACCCTATGTAGCTCTCACTTTTATTCACATCTAAGATCTTTCGAACCCTTATCTCACTCACTTCTTAGAGATCATCTGAACTCACTCGTCGCAGTATCGCTCTCGTGCCACTGAGAAGTATCTAACTGGCGGATATACTATTTACCTATCTAACGATTATGGTATTTTCGCTTTTGAAGGGGCTATGAAGATTCGTGTGTGGTGGTCCTTGAAAATATAGAAAACGCCTTTGACCAGGAACAGCATGCGTTGCTATTCTCTGAGCCCCCTTCATTTGGGTTTCCTCCATCACTTTGCTCACTTTTGTCTTGTTTTCTCTCAGATCGCTCCATAACGGCATTTGTTGATGGAGCGACCTCTCTTTTATTTTCTGTTAATTGTGGTGTTCCGCTAGATTCTGTATTATCTCCAACTTTATTCTTACTTTTCTTTAACGACATTCTCAGCCGCATATCTAGCTCTTTTTATTCTTATGACTGCGTTTTGGTAACCTCATATATTATTAATTACCCATACCGTATTGAAAAAAAAGAAAAAGCTAACTTAACTCCAGCTGCTCCATTTCCTCAGTTTTATTCTCAGCGAATATATAATTATCCCCTCAATAGAGTGCTTGTTTGTTTCTACGCTCGAATTGGGCCATTCGACGTCAGATAGCAAACAAAATTGTGTGCATTCATGCTAAAGAAAAGGTGCGAGTGTATCTTCAAGGAATCTCGTTTGTCTCGGATTTTTTTTTCGCAATGCAATATCTAGATTACTAACTCATCGAGATATAAGGGTCCTAGTTCATTCTCTTGAGTATCGGGTATTGTTCCTGCTAACATTTGAAGGCTCCGGTTCCAACTTTCCTTTGGATGGTTGATTGAGCTAAGTATTACGCATTAAAAAAGGAATATGATGATACTTTATGTCCCTTTTTAACTATTACCCAACACTTTTCTTGACCCTAGCTTTCTATTCGCGATCTGACATCGGTGCAATTTTATTACTGTAAGAATACTGCAGTGGCAAGCGTTGTCTCGACGAAGTTGACTTTCCTCCTATCTCACATTTCGATGTTATCATTGCGTATTTAGACCATTCACTCACTACCTTAAAGCAGTAAATCAGTGAAATATTGAGAATTTCATATTAAGAAAGGTTTGACGACGGTGTTACGACACAAACGAATACATTCTACCCTATCATGAGAGTAATTGGAATTAGGTGTATGATTACTATGTGTAGAAACAAATATAAACTTATGCAGCTTTCATATTTTCTTATATAGAGTTTTACGAGTAATAACTTCGAACTAATTAAATGTGCTTGGCTTTCTATCCTCAAGTCACACAATGTGAACTAAAACAAGGCGAATCGCATTTTTGAGAGTTTCCAAAAAGTTTAAAATTCAACTTAAGAGAGTAAAATTAATGTGTACCCGTACACTAAATTAAGTATTTTATCATCATTGTATTAATATTATAAAATTTAAATACATTCTATTTGTATAGAATTACAATGTACCATAGAACTGTTAAACACTTAGCCTAGACTTGCTTCTCAAAATTCACGCTAGATCATGAATTGACATCAAAACATTGTTTTTAATCCATCAGACCCTAAGGTGTATATTATAAGACCTGCTGCTTCACTCCAACTCACACATAATTAATATCTCACCTATCCTATGCAATAATATACACCATACAATTAGGAGCTTCTAATAATCTGCACGCGGTCTTGCATATAAATGGCTGAAATAATGATCAGATTAATAATCAAATAGTAGAAGTGAATTAATAAACTATATAATAATAATAATAATAATATAGTCAAATAAATAATAATACATAATAATAATAGGTAGATTAAGTTACTAAATTAATATGCTAATATATTATGTTTTATATAAAATCACTAATGATCATATTACATCACTGCTATTTAATAATAATAATATAATAATAATAATAATAATAATAATAATAATAATAATAAATAATAAAAATTTTGTATCTTATCATGGACCTCTCAGTGGATATATCAATTTCATGACTTCAAGCTCTTCTAAATATTATCAAACTCTCTCTCTCTCTCTCTCTCTCTCTCACATCTTTCCTCTCCTCATCTAGTCTCTCTTATATCTCTCAACTCTCTCTCTCGCTTCATCTCTCTCACTTCTACTTCTTCATGTCTCTTCTCTTCTACTCTTAGACTGAATATTAATTAAGAGAAACTTTCATTTTACAAAAACCTATCGTTTTATCTTCTCTCTCTCATCTCATTCTGTCTCTCTCTCTTCATCTACTGCTTTACTCCTTTCGCTCCTGTTTACTCTCTTCTCTCTCCTCTCATCACTCATCTCATCTACTTACTCTTTCTTATTCTTCACCTACTCTCTCACATGTTCTCTACTCTCTCTACTAATTACAACAACTAATTAAAATCTAGAAACTTCTTCACATTTATCTATTTTTTATACTCATTGGATATTATCAATTAATATTCTCACTATTATATTTTTATGCTCTTATTAATATTTTATATGAAACACATGAAGTTCTAAACACATTAATATCTATTTTAGAGGAACCTGAGTAGTTAAAAATGCCAAGCCTTTTCTCTTCCTCTTTCGAGTCAATAGTTTGTATTCCCTTTTCTTAATCCTTCATTAACGCCCGTAATAGTTTATTCAAATATATTTTATAGCACACCACTCACTATCACAGAGACAAATTCATCATTATTTCTACACGTCAATCAGCAAGCCTTGACGGGTCGCAAAAAAACTCACTATCTCGACGCGGCAACATATCTCTTCTTAGTCAAGGTAGCTCTGAACCAACCTTGAACTCTCCTTAAGATTTTGTTTTCCGAGCGGCAGCCATCTTGTTTTTTTTATTGTACAATTTGTCGCTATTATTATTTAATTTATATCATTTGTTGGCATTTATTATGTAAATGATTTTGTCAAATATATACTTTCGTGCAAGAAAATACCCAAAAACCACATAATTAGGCTCACACCAGAGAGAAATAGGCAGCGTGCAACCTTCGACCGGGACCTAACTTTAGTGTAAGGAGCGCAGATGATATTTTTATAATTTATCATAATTTCGTAGCTAGGCTACGTTCAGCCTAAGGCTATGCCAACCAAAGCAACTGGAACTAATAAGTGTGAAGCAACACATCTTCAATTCTCATAGTATTTTTATTATAAATAATTGATATTCAGTTATTCACATATCATTTAATTTTTTTTCTTTTAATATTTACTCATAAATTTATTATAAAAATTTTCAGTATTATTATAAAAATTATTATATAAATCACTAACTTTATATTTTGTCCATAAGTTTCATTTACTCTTTGTGTTCATTGGTTATTGGTCTCTGACGTCATGAAATATGATGACGTTTTTTCTTGAAAACTGTCTTCGATAAGTAGACATACAACGAGAAAAAGGAAAGGGTGGTATAAATGCAATTTTTTTTTTAAGATTCTTATGCAAGGTGGGATGCTTACTATCAAGCATCAATACCTACACGACGAAAGTCAAGACCGTTTTCAAAGTTGATATAATACGCACACCGAGCATTCAACGAGTCCTAAAAACAACTGTTTTAACATAAAACTATTTCGCTATAAAAATAAAATAATTGTTTAAGGTGAATCTTTTAATCCCATAGCAATATAAGCCCTCTAGATTATGTTATAAATTTTAAATTATTTTTGTTTCCCTTATGCAATTCTCACCACCAAATCACATTATAGCATTTCCATATTACATTGCCGTAAATGGTCTAAAATACAACACCTCTTTATGAAAAAAAATTAATAAATGTGAGACTCTTACTAGCAGATGTCAAAACACGCTTTATAGAATAACACGGCAAATCTTTCACATAATATATCCGATTGATATATTGTAATGAGACTATTAAATTTGTATAAAAAGTTGAAGGCAATACTTAAAAATTGGCTCATTATTTATGTGTTCTCTTAAAAAAAAATACACAAACGATACACATATTTATATTACTAGGGCATTGTCAGATACCATTATATATATGCCACTTTATGAAAGGAATCCGATACCTATTATAATAATTTTATATTATATCTAAAGTTTCTATTAAAATAACTTATCTATAATATAAAATATATTACTAATATTAATATATATTATATTATCTTTGAACAAAGAATTTTAATTATTAACTGTTAAATTATATATATAATATAATACTTATATATTTCTGATATTTATAAATATATCAATAGATTTTTATATAATAATATGTTTATTAACTTATTATATAAAATAATTTTATGACATATATAATATAATTATTATGATTAAAATACTATATTAAATTTAATTATACAGTAATTTTTACATCATTAAAGCAATAATATAAAATTATCAGTAAAAGTATAGTAAAAAAGGCCAGCACCCTAGCTAAGCCCTCAATATAATTACAACTACATAAGACCTATTAATAAGCTATATCCTATATTTATATATATATATATATATTACAGGTAGTTAGGCCGGAGTTGGCGAGCTAACAACTCCAGAATGAGGGCCTTTGGGCCTCTTTTATCAGCGTTTGCTTATAAACTGATAATGCACACACGTTTTGTTCTATGAACTTACCTGCTTAAACAATCACATCTTTAAGACTGTGTAATAAGTATAAAAATAACAAAATAAATTCTTCTCTGCTAACATAACATGTATTTTATTAAAATCATTCTAGGTTTTTTATTTAAAATAACAATTATTCACTTACATTTATATTATTCATTCAATGTTAACTCAAAATATTTCAAAGTTTTTTAAATAAATCGGATTTTCTTTATTATTATTATTATTATTATCTATGTACAATGACAATCCATCACGAGAAAACACAACAACCCGCACCCCTTACAGATACGAAACTGACTCTCTCTGTAAAATGTGTTGAAATAACTACTTTAGGCCTAAATTTTGGGGATAATCCTTTTTGTACCCGGGCGATTTAGGCCTAATTCCCGGTCAAAAATATATTTCAAACTGACCTTTTTCTGTAAATGTGTGCAATAACTACCGTTAGGCCTAAATTTTAGGGCCTAAATTTAGGATAAGCCTTTTTGTATCCAAGGCTGATTTAAGCCTAATACCAGGTCAAAAGGTAATTCCAGTATACAAAAAGAATCATTGTTATTATTATTTTTATAAATATATTCCAAACTAAAACATGCTGGATCGGTAAGATCCTTTGAGCAGGTAGAAGGAAATTTTTTCCTTACTTGTGATTGGACGGAGTAATCCTTATGCTCTATATGACCTCGTATGTGATTGGTCGATAATTATTTTACTGATTTACTGTTTTAGGATATGTAAAAACATGTTTTTTCATATCCTGAGCCTTACTTGTGATTCTTTTAAAAATTAACTTTGTTCTTTAAACTTGTATTTTAGCAGCAGGTGTTTTTTATTATCTTTTAGACCAAACTCATTTTAAAATCATAGTCGTTTTAGCTGTTAAGCGGTGCACAAGTTATCTGATTTGTATTAAAAGTGTTTTATTTTACTAAGTGTATATCATATTTATAATAAATACTTACATTGAGGAATAATTATTAATTTTACTAGAATAGATAATAATTAATTCACTAGATTTATAGAAGATCACGTGAAGCAAAACGCAAGAGCGCCCGCAAGCGCGATCCGGTGCGGAACAGCCGCATGAACCCGCCGGCGTAATATTACTAAGCGGTCGCGAAAATATTTTCTTTATCATATGTCGTTGTAAACTTTCATTACATCATTTTGTATTTTCAAATATACCGCTTCCTATATTATGAGCCGTCCATTTTATTTCTTACTTGAACATTTTTAATTTTATTTTATAGAAAATACCAATTTCCATCTGGTAAAGTTTCTTGAAACACATTTAGTTTTTGAAATGAAACATTTTTGTTTTGTTAGAAAAAAACAGTTTGTTTTTTTATTATCCTAAAGTTATTATATTCCTTGAGGGAAATAAGAACAAATAAGTCTGGAATGTGACGGCTGCTATGTTCCTCTTTGCGTATGGCTTAAGATTTTTATTACTTATTAAGGTATATAAAACAAGTTTATATGCCTTAAAGCTACACCTACATAGACGTAGAGTTAATGTATAGAAGTTGTCCCATACCCTCCTTTTTCAAGGTATGTCTTTACGGTTTTATTCTTCTCTATGTATAAGGTTATGAAAAAGTTGTTTATTCTAAAATATTATTACTATATTACTATATTAGTTAAATACACAATGCGTGTACATGCCTTAATAAACTTACCCTCGACTTGTACAACGTAATTTCTCATTTAATGGACTTCCAGTATTTGGTATGCAATATTATTATAACTTCAAAATTACATCGAAGTATGTAAGTTCATACCTCTTCTATATCAGCTGTTGTATGCATTCGGTAACCATTGAGAATATTTCACTTGGTTTGTAATAACACTGATATACCAGGATTTTAAATAAACTAATGCGCTTGAACATATGTTATAATATTCGTAAATATGCATTGATACAGTACACAAACTAATATTATACAGCCTGAATGGGTCGGTGTCCAAAAGATATCATCTTCTAGGATGTATGCCCTACCACTTTGAAATACAACGCTCCATATTTTCGCGACCGCGTAGTAATATTACTCCGCCGGCGGGTTCATGCGGCTGTTCCGCACTGGTCGCGACTTGCGGCGCTCTTGCGTTTTGCTTCACGTGATCTACTATAAATCTAGTGAATTAATTATTATCTATTCTAGTGAAATTAATAATTATTCCTCAATGTAAGTAATTATTATAAATATGATATACACTTAGTAAAAATAAAACACTTTTAATACAAATCAGATAACTTGTGCACCGCTTAACAGCTAAAATGACTATGATTTTAAAATGAGTTTGGGTCTAAAAGATAATAAAAAACACCTGCTCAAATACAAGTTTAAAGAGAACAAAGTTAATTTTCATCCAATCACAAGTAAGGCTCAGGATATGAAAACATGTTTTACATACCTTAAAACCAAAGACGAATAAAATAATTCCTCGACCAATCCATACGAGGTCATATTAGAGATAAGGATTACTCCTGCCAATCAACAAGTAAGGAAAACATTTCCTTCTTACCTGCTTAAGGATCTTAGATCCAGCAATGTTTCAGTTTGAAAATATATTTATAAAAATAATAATAACAATGATTCTTGTCCATACTGGAATTACCGGGATACAAAAAGGCTTACCCTAAATTTAGGATTAGATTTATCCTAAAGTAGTAATGCTAACAAATCCCAATTAATCGGCATAACCGGTGCCGGTGCACCGGTCAGCGTCTTTCGTGAGTGATATTTGGGGTCTCCTCCCCGCGGGCTACCTTTTGGTGTACTTTTCGCGTCTGTGGGATTACCCTGGGGGCTTGTCCCCCTGGGGTCCCCTATTTCTATTAATTCGCCATGAACGTGCGTGAGTGTGTTTATGCGGGAGCCTATGCTCACGTACTTTCATGAGCGTTTTTTACCCTACCCCCCTTTGTTCATCCCCTACCCCCCTATGAAGTAATCAGCTTATAGGCTGGGCCAGGGCTCGAGCCCTGGACTCAGGGTCTTCCCTGAGTGATATTTGGCCACCTACCGGCATGGGCTACCTTTTGGGTTACTTTTCAGGGTTGCCGTTTTATTTTGGGGGCTGGTCCCCCCTGGGGTCCCCTATTTCTATTGATTCGCCATGTACGTGAGTGAGTGGGTGTGTGCATGAGCACATGCTCATACACATTCACGAGCGTTTTTCACCCTACCCCCCTTTGTTCTCGTCATCACGAGGTTCCTGGATGTATTTTAGGCCTAACTATGCGTGTAGCCTCGTACATGGGTAGCCACGTACATGAAAGTATCTGAGCTACTTTCATGAAAGTAGCTGAGCCGGACTGGAAGTCTGGCTCGGTTTCAACTCGAAGGCCAACGCGAACGCGACCGCCGGCGCGAAACCGACGCGAGCGCCCGCAGGCGCAATATCACCGCGCGCGCGAACGCTTAAATATTTCGCTGGTTATGGGAAAATTTCAATAATAATGGGTGCGGATTGAGGTAGTGTTAGTGATAGTATCCGTGGGGGTATATATATATATATATATATATATATATATTTTTGTTTTTACTATATATATATATATAATATATTATTATATGTTTTAAATAGATGTTATATATATATATATATATATATATATATATATATATATATATATATATATATATATAT
>JABUQX010109906.1:5000-7500 GCA_015478945.1 Trachelipus rathkii | reverse complement strand
CGTAGTAATATTAGAGCCTCCGATGACTCATCTTCTTCTTCTCTTCCAGTTATCCTATGTTTTTTGGGCTCTTATCAAACAATCCTCCACTGTGATTAGGCTTAACGGCCCAATCGCAGTCGGGGATGTCGTTCGCTGATACGAATTAAGATTAGTTTTAAGATAGCTTTAGTGATTCGTGGTTGTTTCAGTGGAAAACTTTTATTAAATGTTACAATTTAACTCCGTGTTTAAAGCTTAGTGAAAATATAAAATGTATACGCTTGAATAGAGTTGGGGTGATATATTTAATAGTAATAAGTTTCTACTATAACTACTACCACCACTACTACTACTACTACTACTACAGCCCATTACTACAATTAACTTTTAACAATTGCTTTGCTTACTACTACTACTACTACTACTACTACTACTACTACTACTACTACTACTACTACTACTACGACCACTGCTACTACTACGACCACTACTACTACTACTACTACTACCACTATCGCTACCACTGTTATACGGACTCTGTATCCATTCTAGCTTAATGTCTGATGTAACATAGCATCTTTTACTTCTTGTTCAATCCCCTTTTTTTTTTACTTTTGTTTCAAGTATCCCGCTGCAGTAGTAAGAATCTTTATTATTATTACTGTTATTTTCATGAAAATGGGTGTACAAACAGTACGTAAAGCTATAAAGCAGTAAAGCATGGGTCGGAGAGAGAGGGTGTGATGGACCCATGCAGGCGGGGCTATTAGCCCCGACTGCTTTAAGTACTTAGGGTCAGTAAAAACGTGTTTTTACTGAAATGTTTCCGTACTAAACATAAAAATAAGTGACTTTATTAATATCTCAATCTGAAAAATCTAGCTATGTTAGAAAAATTTTGGAGAATTTTGTTTTGGTAAGATTCACTGGGAATTTGTTAATGTCAACGTTTATTCTCTGTCTATAATGGTTATATTTTTTGATAAAGATAGTTATGGGCCCCCTAAGTTGTTGTTGTTGTTGTTGTTGGGGGTCTTGTTGTTGTTAGTGGTAGGGTTGTTGTGTTGTTGTTTGTGTTGTTTGTTGTTTTTGTTGTTTGTTGTTGTTGTTGTTGTTGTTGTTGTTGTTGTTGTCGACATTGTTGTTGTGGTGGTATCTTTGGTGATGGTGTTTAATGGTTATTATATATTAGCTTATTCTTGGTTTTTGGGATCATTTGTACATATACCTCTTATCAATGCTATCCTTCACTATGATTCTACCAGCTTACTACTACTACTACTACTACTACTACTACTACTCTACTCTAACTACTACTACTACTACTAACTTATACTATACTGTCAATGTTATAACTAGGACCTAAAACTGTAAAACAGTATAGAACAGTAAAGCAGTAAAATACGGTATGGACAGAGTTTGGGGAGGGGCACCCATTGGGGTTTGCGGTATTTGTTTTACTGCTTTAGGGTCAGCAAATTTGACAACTTTTTCTTTGAAAAACAAAAACTTTAACAATGAAACAAGTTTTCAATAAATAAAATATAGGAATCTACGTACAAAAGTTCTAACTACATACATCTTTGATAAAGTAAGTCGATAAGCACGCGAGTACCTCCATCTCCTATCTCTTTTCAGCTCTATACCCCCATTTTTACTTCATCATCATTCAGCTAGGAACTCATTAGCGAGTACTGAAAACACATATAAACCTGTTAAGCACCGATACATCCCATGTGAGACTTCTTCTTTTTCATCTTCTATATATATATATATATATATATATATATATATATATATATTATATATATAATATATATATATATATATATTATATATATATATATATATAATATTATATATGTATATATATATATATATATATATATTATATATATATATATAATATATTATATATATATTATATTATATTATTATATTATATATATATAAATATATATCCCTATATATATATAATATATATATTATATATATAATATATATATATATGGGCTGTAACTAGCTATCCCCTGTCTCATTTGATCTGGCTATGATGTCACTACAATTGGTTAGTAAATTAAACACACAACGCACACCAACACACACACACTACGCATTAAATTGATTTGCTATGATTGTTAATAAACAAAAATTGATGTTGTGACAGTAAAGCACGTAAAGACGTAAGGACGTTAAGAACGTAAAGACGTAAGGACGTATCGCACAGAGGGTGGGTGGGGGTCTACTGTACAGCTTGCGCAACGTCTTTACGTAAACTTGACACCAGAAAAAGAAAATTTTAATAAAATATGACTTGAAATCAATAGATCAGTAGATCAATTGATCAATAGCTGTTTAGGAGGGTGGTTGGATGGTGTTTGATTTACTGATTTACTGTTTTGGGGGTAAAACATAGTAATTTTAATAAAAATATGACATGATCAATAGACAATAGATCAATAGATCATAAGTGGTTAGAGGGGTGGTTGGATGGTGGGATTGATTTAAACTGATTTAC
>JABUQX010109906.1:0-2500 GCA_015478945.1 Trachelipus rathkii | reverse complement strand
AAGTTAAAACCAGTAAGCAATAAAACATATGAGGTTAAAGCATGTAAAACATAGGAGTTAAAAGCAGTAAAACCGAAGTTAAAGCAGTAAAGAGTAAACAAAAGCATACTAATCCTTTGGTTTGCTAGGTAACACCTCTATTGATTTACTGATTTACTGCTTAAAGGTATGTAAATGTTAATAAATATTATGAGTTAAAGGCAGTAAACAATATGAAGTTAAAGCAGTAAAAACATGAGTGTAAAAGCAGTAAAACATGAGTTAAAGCAGTAAAGCAGTAAAACAAAAATACTAATCCCTAGGTGTTAGGTAACACCTCTATTATTTACTGATTTACTGCTTTAAGGGTATGTAATGTTAATAAATATGTGAGTTTAAGCAGTAAAACATATGAGTTAAAGCATAACATGAAGTTAAAGCAGTAAAACAAGTAAAAACAAAGCATCTAAGCCCTTTGTTTACCCCGCCTTTTTAAGGTAACAACCTCTATTGATTTACTGATTTACTGCTTTAAGGTATGTAATGTTAATAATGATATGAGTTAAAGCAGTAAAACATATGAGTTAAAGCAGTAAAACATGAGTTAAAGCAGTAAAACAGTAAACAAAAGCATACTAATCCTTGATGCTATGTACACCTCTATTGATTTACTGATTTATGGCTTTAAGTCCTGTAAAGTATATGTTTTTAGTAAAATTTCGTATACAATTGTAGTTAAATAAAATGATTATATATCAGGCCACTCTTGCTTTTTCTTCTTACATACAATTTTTAAAAATTTATAAAATTAAAAAGTATTAAGTAAAAAATATAAAAGAAAAAATAATGTTTAATAAATATAGTGTAAATAATAGGTCGTAATGAGTTACAGTTTAGTTCGTGAAAATGTTTTTTAATAAAATGTTTAAGCATGAAATAAAAATGAATGACTCATAATTATATATTTTTTCATTCGCGCGGGAATATTGCGCCTGGGGGCGCACGAGGGGGGGGGGGGGGGGTTTTGGGGGGGGGGGGGGGTCGCGCGGAATATTGCGCCTGCGGGCGGCACGCGTCGGGCGGGAACGCGGCGGGTCGCACCTGCGGGTGCGGGGTTGTCATCCTTCGCGCGCGGAGGGCGCTTGCTGCGTCCTGGTGGGCAGCTTATGAACTAAGGGGAAAACATCAATATTAACTCTGTTCTATGAGTGGGTAGAAAAGGCTAGAACAAGGGTTAGAAAATGTATCAAAGATGAGTTATCAAAGATGACTTCATCAAAGATGAATCATCAATATAGGTGGTATCAAGATGAGGCCATCAAAGATGAGTCATCAAAAGATGGAACCATTAAGGCTGAAGTTCAAATGGCTGAGGCATCAAATTGAGCCATCAAAGTTGAGGAAACAAAATATCCGATGTGTGAGTGGTAAGTGTAAAGTGGTATCTGTGTTGTGTGAGTGGTATATGGGGTAGTGTAAAGTGTCTATGGTGGGTGTAGTGGTATAAGTAGCCTAGCAGGTTGTGTGTGTATAAGCTAGCCTTAGCGTTGTGCGTGTGTGTATAAGTAGCCTAGTGTGTGGTGTGTGTAATAAGTAGCCTGAGCTGGGTGTGTGTATGTGTGGGTATGTGTGGGTATGTGTGTGTGTGTGTGCGTGTGTGTTGTGTGTTGTGTGTGTGTGTGGTGTGTGTGTGTGGGTGTGTGTGTGTGTGTGTATAAGTAGCCTAGCTGTGTGTGGTGTGTTATGTGTGTTGTGTGTGTGTAATGTGTGTGGTGTGTGTGTGTGTGTAGGTGGGATATATATATGTATATATATATATATATAATATATATATATATATATATATATATAATATATTATATATATATATATATATTTAATATTAAAATAACTCATATCTATCTACTACATATATATATACAAATATACAAATACAATGTGTATATCATTTATTGCATCCGCGATCTGGTTTTATCTATGATATGTATATATATATATATATATATATATATATATATATATATATAATCATATTTAAAAAAATATATACTATAATATATATATACTATATATATATAATATTTATATATATATTATAAATATATATATATATATATATATATATATATATATATATATATATATATATATATAATAGCGAGTATTACCAAAACGAATTTAAACATTTTAAATAATTTATTAGCCGTATAGTTTCGGTTCAGAATACTTATTCCAATTTTCAAGGCTTACAATAAAATTTAAACAAAAAATATTGTAAAAATAAAGAGTTAAAAATATGCAGAAACTAAATTATTTAAAATAAAATTAATAATTAAAATAAAAATAAATTACAATACGTAAATTAATTAAATAAATCAAATAAAAAATGATTTAAAATTTCGAATATTAAAATAATTCAATAAATGATTAAAATTTTTCGATATTAAGATGTGAGTCATTGAAGTAAACAGCGCGTTTTGTTCGAAGATATCGTTTCACGTGCTACTTTCTCGAGAGACCT